>QARZ01039329.1:0-18020 GCA_013407115.1 Glycine latifolia
ATAAATCTGATTGTGTCTTGCTTCTTTATCCCTTAACTCATTATATTCATTGTGTTCTTGATTAAATTGATTGACCAATTATATAAGTTTTGATTCATTGAATTCCTTGGGCTGAGCTACTTGATTAAATAAAGTTTCTTGGTTTTGAAAAAGTGATAAAGATCCTAGGAACTCTATTTTTGATTGAAGAAATTTTTAATTTACCAAGGTCTAACCAATTCACCCCCCCTCTTGGTTAAGTGTGAGATATTCATATCATTTTCAATGTTATGTTCCTCAAACTGTGTTTGAAACACAAGATTTGCCTTTGATGGAATGGATAGTTGGGATATTGTGGAAGGTAGAGAAATCCCTAATTATGGATCCAGGTTACTTTTTAAAACATGATCCATTGAGTATAAATTCATGTTATATTTCACAAATAATGAAATCCATAAAATATGTTATTGTTAACAAATGTAATTAACACAATTGCAAATGAAAAATAAGCATTATGGGTGCTAGAGTGGATGCAAATGGAGGAGTCATTTGTTAGTCTCTTGTATGGAGTGGTAAGAATGTTACACCTATGGTTGATATTTTTTAATTTTATTTATTTTAAAGCAACCACATTTTTGTTTCATGACCTCCATAATGTACATAATAAATGTCTTAATTTATGCCATGAAATTGCAGCTTGATGAAAAGGTAGTGAGAATGAAGGTGGCAATGACCCTACTACTGGGGACACACAACCACTACAAGGGAGACGTGATCAAAAATGCAGAACACACTTGGCATGACTATATCCATGGCAAACATTGAGTGTATCTACATTTTTTGAGTGTTTTTGGTTTGATGGAGGAAATGGGCAATCGGTTAATGTATTTACCAAAATCTGAAAATAGCTTACATCACGGTGAACGTAGCCAAGGTAGGCTCCAAAAATCGTACGTCAGACAATGAATTTGCTTTATTAAAAGGGCAAGAGGGGGGGGCCCTGCAAAATAAAGGACTTTGATGCTCAAGTAAGTATGTGAATTAGTGGAGAAAAAATGTATGAAAAGGTTAGACAGAACCTGATACTTATAGAGTAAGGGGAGCCTCAAGTCCTTGTATGTTGGCGTCGTTACAATGGTGTATCAACCCTTGCTGATAATTATTAGTTGTAGATAATGACAAATAGATAATTGTAAGTTACAAATAATTAATTATAGATAATGCGTACCTTATAGATAATTTTTTCCTTGCAAAAAATTGAGTATGTGCCACTTGATAGGGAGGTTACAACATTATCATTAATATTTGAATAATAAGGCATTAGAGATATCATGTTGGCTCAACATCCCGGCTACTAAAGGCGAGATGTCTATGCTCCTGTACCAGGGCTGACATGAAGGGTTGACATATGTGTTGGATCACCATGTAACTTGCCACATACATTTTGTGAATCCCAAATAGTACATAAGCCCCCAATCTCAGAGCCAGCTTGCAAACGAAAAAGGTTGTCCAATGTCGATGAGGGTTGTTTGATGTCAAGGTATTTGCCTTAACAAGTATGAGGGTCATGAGTTTGTCAAACCCGTGAGTAGGAATAAACATTGTCCATGTTGATGGTGATAACCTTGACAGGTGAGAGAGTTGTAGGTTTGTCAAGCCCCTTAACCTAGACAAGTGTTGTCCAGGCAATTGTTATCAAATTGTCCAGGGAGGACATGCTTTTTGTTGTGCAATGAAGTCGGACATGTCTAGCAAGTGGAGTATCCATATTGGACAACTTTTCCCTTACTTGACCATTGGAGAATGCATTGAATGCAATTATTTCCTTTGTCTTTTGCCACAAGCGTGTGCAGGACACACGCAGTACTCTTGCATATGTGTCACTCGTGGAATGGGCACGTACTAGAGACGTGGTTAATGGGTGAGTGGAGCTGCATCATGGCACGAATTTCTAGGGCATCATTTCAACTTTCGCCAATTATCGAAGGGTCGCTCCTCCACTTAAATGGAGTGGACGTTTTGTATTTTTTATCATCACCATTTTTTGCATTTCTGACTTTCTCCCTTCTAGATCCTTCGTTGCTTCATGATTTCCCCTTTCTCCCTTCAATCATCTTCCTTCGAGGTATTTCTTTATTCGATCATGTCTCTGTCTTTCATTTCTGGTTCCACCATGGGTCTAGGAGGTAGTGACTCCAGGGGTTCGATTCAGCAACCCCTACTAGATCGGGAGGTCATCTCCATTGGTGACTCCTCAAAGGAGGAGATATGCCATGGAACCTCCACCAGCGAGTCATCTTCTTCGAAGAGGATGGTGAACTCATGCAATGCTTGTGAAGGCTATTTTTGTCTTTGCAAAAGGGTGCAGCCTTCTGCTAGCCTCCGGACAGGGAACCCGGTCACCACGATCCTTCCCCCTTCTGCTTCGAGGGGAGTGAGAAAGAGTGGTGAAGGGGATGTCAAAGCTTCCCTTCGTGTGCGACGTAGCCATAATGTTTTGTCGTTGTCATCCCTTCCAGCCTTCATTAGCTATGAGTGGGTGAGGAGCGATGTTCTGAAGTATCATTCCTCAATCTGCTCTGTAGCAACTTGCTCTTCAGAGTCAACTTAGGATGGCAAACCCGGAAGACTCCAGCAAGGTGGCCGTTGAGACTTATGGCAGTGATGATTTCCTTTTTTTAAAGGTCGCACCAAGTTTTCCATCTTTCTTCTTTATGTACTGGTGCTTCTTCGAGGTGTTGGGTTTGATTCTTTCTCTGAACTCTTTTCAATGTGATTTGCTTGAGCACTTGAATGTTTCCCTTTCCCAGCTTCATCCCAATAGCTAAGCTATGGTTCAAGTCTTTCAATGAGAATCTGTTGACCCTTGTAGAGAGGGTGGACAAGGCGATATTGACCGTGTGAGCCATCTTGTCTTTGACCTCAATAAACGATCCTCTCATTGCCTGGGATGGTAAAAAAATTTTCCCTATCTTCCTCTGTGTGTGGGGTTTTTAGCCAGAATTAACACCTGCTACATTTTGGTCATTTTGCAGGTATAATGGGTGATTTCCCTTGGAGACCCTTATTGAAGAATGTTGGACCTGCTGGTGGAGCTATGCCACCTTCATCTGTCAACCTACCTACTGGAGGTAAGGGTTAACCCATTGCTGGGGTTGCCCTATTGGTGCTAAGATTGTTAAGGCTTCCCCCAACATCCCTTCCTCTATTTGGGCTAAGAGAAAGCCAGATGATGATGTTGGGACATCAGGTTGCCAAAATTCAATGACCACTCTCATCCTCCACGTGATAAGGCAGGCTATCAAGCTGCTTCCCAATTCATGTAGCCCTTATGTTGTTGTTTCACAGGGTCTGCCTGTGGCATCGTTGGTCATCTAGGCTACTGTTGATGCTTCTGCTTCTAAAACTCCCCCTTCCTCACCTACCCATAGGATTTCTGCTTCCTCTGCTGTCATGACCAATGTATCGATCTCTTCGGCTAGCCCTGTCATGGCTCTTTCATCTACCACAGCTACGCCCTTGCCGAGCGTCGATGCAATGGTTACTAGTGCTTCTGAGGTATCGTCTCCTTCCTCTTCGACTCCGCTGATTCCTTCCTCTATTATGCTGGTGTCAACCCTGCCCTCCTCTTTTTCTGGCCGCAGTGTCTCTCTTGATCACCTCTACACTTTACGTGATTCTGATTCACTTGGAGTATGGGCTACAAGCCAAGACAAAAGACCCTAGTTGGCTTTGTGTCGCCTTTTTATAAGAATATCATCTGGTCAGTTGGGGTTCATAATGCCACTGAATCTTTGAAGGTTTTCCTCTAGAGAAGTCTGGCAATTCTGGAGGAAAATGAGCAGAGACACCAGGAGGCTCTGAGCATAGTGGTGTCCTTAAAGGTAGAGGTCGTTAAGTGGAGGGTCATTACTCGCACTATATGGAGGGTGGAACTTCCCAAGGTGGTTAATGCCACAATATCCTTTGTTGAGTCTGTTAAGTCCAACCACCAGTTGTCTGCCAAGGTTGGCAGTGTCTTGGCCCAGCTTTTGTGCACCAGGTTTGATGGTGACAAACTGGTCAGTCGCTACAAGGAATTGCTGAGGGAGAAGAAGGACTTAGTTGGCAAGGCTGAGAGTGTTGTTGCAAAGAGGGAAAATCTGTCCAAGGTGGTTGTTGACCGTGAGACTTGTTTGAAGGAGTCACAGTCCAGATTGGGGGAGGCCCGCAGGGATCTTGAAGAGACGTTGCTCATCTACAAGAAGGAGGCTGTGAAGCAGCATGAAAAAGGTTTTCACAAGGTCGTCAAGTAGGCCGAGTTCTTCGCCAAGGACCTTGACTTGGGTTTTTTTTACCGGTTCAAGGATGTGAAGGATGATGTTCTGCTTGATGAGGAAGAGATAGATGCTGCTAGTGTGGAGAGTGCCAGCGAGAAGCAGGACACTGGGGCCAAGTCTAGGCTGCTCATTTTTCTTTGTATTTTTGTTTTGTTTGATTTTGGGTCGTGAAGGCTTTGTAACTCTAACAATAGTTCTCTTTTAATACAAATTCTTCCCTTTGTTGACGAAATTTTTCTCTATTATGTGTGTACGTTGTTGTTGTTTGTTTATGCGACGCTCTATAATGGTAAGGATAGGTAGCTTTGACATGGAGGATGTCCTTGCGGTGTATGATGTAACGACCTGGATTATAAGTGCTAATCTGGATGCTTGATACATGTGCATTATATTAATTAAAATTACATGTGTTATGTTGATTAATTATTTTATTTATAACTTGTTGTTTGAGTGCTTTTGTCTTTGTATGCGTGCTTGATGGGTATTGGACGTAAGTCAGCCCTGTTGTGCTGTGGTTGCTGGCTGAGCACGCTAAGAGGACGTACTGTGTCAGCTGTGTTTATAAGCAGCAGGCTGGCACAGCAACAAGTTCACTCTTTCTTCTTCTACCTTTTCGTTTCCTCTATTTTCTCTCTAAAAACTCACCCAGAAACCTCTCGTTCTTGACCCCCTTCTTTATTATCTCCTACCTAGGAGAGTCATCGTAGCCGCTGCGAAAATCCCGACGCTGAGAGAAACCTCGTGGTCGGAGCTGAAGCTTAGAACAAACACACCGTGAAGCTCGTGGGCGAACTCCTAGTTAGGTAAGGGGAGTTTATCATGTTTCTTAACATCTTTAGGTACCACGGTTTGGGGGTCAGGGAGTCCAGCTGTGATGATAACTGCATGTCCCTGGTGTGTACGATGTTTTTCCCAGAAAAGCTACGTCTTTTATGAATGGATTTGGTATGCCTTAAATTTGTTGAGTGTTGTTTTGTGTTGATGTTTGGTGTTCTTGTGGGGAGTAGATGTTTTAAGAACTCCTCGTGCATGTGGGTGAAGCTGGCATTTTGATGCTGAAGAGTTTCTAAGACACCTGTGGAAGTGTTTGTGAAGGTGATGAGTACCGGGATGGGTTGGCTGAGTTACACGTAGACATAAATCCCTTGTTTGATGTTGGCTATCCAGATGGGCAAGCCGAGTTAGATATACGTGTCAAACCCTCGCGCTTTGATGTCGACTACCGGGACGGGTAGGCCGAGTTGAGCGGGTTACATGGCATGCATGCATACAGGACGTAACTTAGTCCTTGTTGGCGGATGTCAGTAGACCGGGTTCCCTACCCGGGGTCGTTCCTTTAGAGTCGTTAAGACTCGTTTCCCTTTTTATGAGGTATACCAGGTTCCTTACCCTGGTGATACGTTAGAGCTATTAAGCTTAAGTTACTTCCCCATAGAGAGATCTATCGGGTTGCTAACTCGGATGAACTCGTGTCTCTCGAGAAAAGAGCCATCGGACTCCCCTACTCGGTGGAGCTTGTGTTCCTTTTTCTAAAACGACCGAGTTACATGCACATGTCGCATTTAGAAGCTCATCCTTCCCTTTTCTTAGAAAGACCGATTTCCTTACCCGGGGTGGGCTGTTTCCTTTAGAATTACCAAGTCCAAACCCTTTTTTCCTTGAGAACTACTGGGTTACCTACTCGGCAGAGCTTGTATGCTCTTGGGAAATGAGCTATCGGGTTCCCTTACACCCTTGTGTGGGTTAGTGAAATACAAACCCGGGGTCTTACAAGCGTTATCTGTTGTAATCGATTACAGCGCTTATGCAATCGATTACATAGTGCTGAACCCGTCCTTAGAACTTTATAAGAAACCTAAGGACCTCTTGACCACCTTTGGCAAATCCTTAGCAAAACCCAACCGACCTTGACCGAGTTCTTCCGACCTCGTCTATTTTTGCTACCCTTGTCTTCTCTTACCCAAACTTTACCCCTCTGACCGACCCTTATCGACCTTGTCCGAGTTCTACCGGCCTTAAACGACCTTGTCAACCTTCGTCCAACCTTGTTTGGATTCTTACCTTGAGATAGTTTGTCTAAGTGTCAACCCAGACACCTCGTACTTCACATTGGTTCACTTGTTTGTACGTGTTTGTGAATGACGTATATGATTACGTTGGTGGCATTCAAACTCAGCCTGTGTGATGGTCCGAGATGAGGAATGCATTTGGATACACATAAATACCCACGGAGGTGTATAGCGTTATCCTAGCCAAGTCGGGTTGAGCCTGGTTCTGGGTCATACATTGATGGTGTCGTGGTGATATTCTATGTATAGTCGTGAGATGCCAAGACTGGGTGGTGGCAAACCTTGCGAGGACCACGATCAGTGCATCGTTGGGCCCTTGTGTGGGCGGTATGTTACATAGGGGGTGTATGACAGATTACCCTTGCGAGGAAGGATTGTGTTCCTAGGCGGGTCATACATTGATGGTGCCTACGTAACATACGACATTTGTATGACAGAAATAGGATGATTGATTGCATAGTATGAGAAGTATTGGGGGGCCATGTCTGTAAGGAGATCCTGATGACACCCATTTTGGCTGATCATCATGGGGGGTGAGTCATGTGCACAACAGAGTGACCCTGGCGAGTTGCAGTAGTCATTCGTACCATGGATTTGGCCTATTTCGGGGATGGTACCACATTGCACAATGAGAATTGAGTCAGGAGCATGCATCATGCTAGATTTTATGAGTTGATTAATGAAATGGTTGTGGATGTCCGTATATGTTAGTGTTTGATGGATGCTTGGAATGTTTGTATTGACATGTTGATGACCGTGTTGCTTCTTGGCCGGGTTGTGCTCCTTTCCTGTTGTATTTGTTATTGTTATTTAATATGATGAACTCACATTTGCTTTGTTGTGCCTTGTGGTTTGGTACCTGTGATGATCGCCAACCGGGTTCATGTGAGTAGATGGGTAGCAGTAGGTGCTTTTGGGAGAATACTGGGTTGTTTGGAGCCCCCATGTTTTGCCGGGATTTCAATAGACATGATCCCGGGCAGAAGTTGCATTTTGCTAGATGCACCCTTGTTTTAATGGATGCACTCTTTGTTTTGCTAATCACACCCCTGACTTCTATTTCTCTTTTACTTCTCTTTTCATTTGTAAAACACTTGATGTGTATTCTTTTTGAGACATAATCTTTGTACCTATAATTAAATTATGTGTTGTAAGTGCGTACTTATATTTGAAATGTTTTATGAGTACCTTGATCTACGTGTATATTCTATGATGGTCGTTATATGCTCGTGAAAAATTTATCATCATTTTCACAAGTAACCAAAGGGGTGTTCTTTTTATTAAAATGAATTTATATCATGGTTATGAGTTAGTAATACATTAGCGACGTGGCGGGTCGTTACATAGGAAGTAAGACCTTGACTGAAATTGAGAGTTTTAGATGACATGAAACCATCTCAAGTTTGATTTCAACCTGATTAAAGGTCTTGTCATTCACATGATGATGCTTCCTTTCGCTTTGTGGAATTTCTCCCCTAACGCTTATGAGGAGAAAGTTTGAATTCCACCTGATTGATGGTCTTGATGATCAGTTTGCTGATGTATTGTTCTGCCTCTTGCTTGAGGATAAATGACTGAACCCTTTGGCTATGCTCGCCGTAGTTCCAAAAGGAGTGAGCTTACCAAGAGTGTGCCTTGGGTTTTGTGCTCCAAGGGTGGACCTTGGGTTTCCTATATTCCTCCAAATATAGATTTTAGGAGTACAATAATTTGTTAAGGGTTGACCTTGCACACCTTGAGTTTTCTATTCGGGGAAGCTTAACAATAGGAAGGCTCACCAACAGTGGACCTTGCGTTTTCCAAGCCTTGGACCAGGGACATGTTCGTCCTGGGTTTTAGCGAGGCTCACCAAGGGCGGACCTTGGGTTTTGTGAGCCTTTGGAGATCGACTAGGAACTCATCCATCCTGGATTTTGGCTAGGTTCACCAAGGGCAGACCTTGGATTTTGCAAACTTTTGGAGACCGAGACTCACCAAGGGCAGACCTTGGGTTTTGCAAGCCTTTAGAGATCGAGTAGGAACTTGTCCATCTTGGATTTTGGGAAGGTTCACCAAGGGTGGACCTTGGGTTTTGTGAACCTTTGGAGATCGAGACTCACCAAGGGCGGACCTTGGGTTTTGCGAGCCTTTGGAGATCAACCAGGAACTCGTTCGTCCTGGGTTTTGTCGAGGCTCACCAAAGGTGGACCTTAGGTTTGACGAGCCTCTGGAGAAGCAAGACTCACTAAGGACAGACCTTGGGTTTGACAAGCCTTGGACCAGGGAACTGCACTTCCTGGGTTTTGGCGAGGCTCATCAAGGATGAACCTTGGGTTTGACAAGCCTATGGAGATCGAAACTCACTAAGGGCGAACCTTGGGTTTGATGAGTCTTTGGAGAAGTAAGACTCGCTAAGGATGGATGTTGGGTTTGACGAGCCTTGGACCAGGGAATTGCTCATCCTTGGTTTTGGCGAGGCTCACCAAGAGCGAACCTTGGGTTTGATAAGCCTTTGGAGATTCGACCAGGGACGCATCCGTCCTAGGTTTTGTTGTATTCCTACAAACTTGTATCCCTACAAAGATAAAGTTTAGGAATATAAGAGCTTGTCAAGGGTGGACCTCGCATACCTTAGATTTTTGCGAAGGCAAGACTTGGCAACAAAGAGCTCACCAAGGTCGGACCTTAGGTTTGACAAGCCTTTGGAGATGCGACTAGGAACGTATTCATCCTAGGTTTTTCTTGGCTCACAAATGGCAGACCTTGGGTTTGACAACAACCTCCTTGTCGACGGTTCCCTGACTTTGACGGGGGTCATGGCGTCTGTTCTATATTTGATTCGAAAAGGAGTCTTGTTGGTTGTTGTTATTGGTGAACAGTGATAGGCCCCGAGTATACTTGGAAGTTCCTCCTTCCATAGACCTTTAGACTTGTCAAGTCTTGTGTGTAGTGCCTTGAGGATAACTCTGTTTGTTTCCTCCACCTGGCCATGGGTATGGGATTGTTCGACAGAAGTCACGAGGTGCTTGACACCTAGCCTCGTCAAGAAGTCTTCATAAACCTGAGCTTTGAATTGAGTACTGTTGTTGGTGATGATGGCGTAAAGAAGGGCATATTTGCATATGAGGTGTTTCCAGGTGAACTTTCCCACCTCGTTGGCTGAGGTTTCTCATAATGGCCTTGCCTCGATCCATTTGGTGAAATAGTCGATGGCGACTAGTAGGAATTTGACTGCTCCTCGGGCTTTTGGCAATGGTCCTAGTATGTCCATTCCCCACATGGCGAAAGGCCAAGGGGAGCTCAGGCTGTGGAGATTGTCAGGAGGGGTGTATGGGATGTCTTCAAATTCTTGACATCGTTTGCACCTCCTGGCGAAGTCAAGGGTGTCAGCCCTGAGTGTCGGCTAGTAGTATCCTGCTCACACTACTTTGGTAGCAAGGGAGTGTCCCCCGATATGGAAGTCGTAGATCCCTTCATGAAGCTCTCACATGACATAGTCTATTTGTTGGTTGTTCAAGCATTTGAGCAAGGGTGTTGTCAACCCTCTTTTAAATAGCTCATCATCAAGGACGACGTAGTAGTTGACCTTCAGTTTCAAGCGCCGAGCTTCATTTTCATCTAATGGCAATACCTACCGAATTAGGAAATTCTTGTAAGGGGTCATCCAATCGGGTTTATCCTCTTCACCTACCATGAGATCCCGAGTGTCTATGGTGGGAGCTTGGAGTGTTTCCAAGATTATGGTCTTGAGGTGCCCAATCTTTTTGGTGCTAGCCAGCTTGGAGAGCAAGTCTGTCCTGGTGTTGTTTCCCTGGCTATATGGTACACTTCAAAACACTCAAAATTGTCAATGAGCATTTTTGCACTGTGATAGTACTGGAGGAGTATCATCTCCTTTGTTTGATTTTTGTTGGCCACTTGTCCCTGGACAAGCTATATGTCATTGTAGCATCTTATCTTTTTGGCTTCGACTTCTTTTGCTAGCTTCAAGCCTCTATAAGTGCCTCATATTCAGCTTGGTTATTTGAGGCTTTTAAGTAAAGCTTGCTCAATAGTGACATTGCCAAGCCCTTCAAGGATTATGCCTGCTCCACTTCCTTTCACGTTAGATGCTCAGTCCATGTAGAGGTTCCACCAGTATGGGGTGGTTTGTTACTTCCAACGAACTCTGCTAGGAAATCTACCGTGAACTATATTTTCATGGGACCATGAGGTTCATACTGGAGGTCAAACTCTGATAGTTCTATGGATCATGCCACCATCCTCCTACCAGTTCAGGCTTTCACAACACTTGTTTGATGGGGTAATTTATTTTGACTACCACTTGATGACTTTGAAACTATGGTCGAAGGCGTCAAGCTGAGGTGATAAGTGCCAGTACTATATTTTCTATCATCTGATATCGCTTCTCAGCATCATGGAGGATGCATTTGGTGAAGTAGATGGGAAGCTGATATTTACCTTCCTCTTGAATGAGGGCTGAGCTAACAGCTTTGTCAGCTATGGAAAGATAAAGGAGTAGTGGCGCTCCCAGTCTAGGTCGACCCAGGAGGGCCAGCGTGGCAATAGCTATCTTGAAGGACAAGAAAGCTTGCTTGCAGGCTTCTTCCCATAGGAAAAGGAGATTTGACGACCATGTCATCAACATATATCTAGACATTTCATCTGATCTGCTGCTTGAAGACTCGGTCCATCAGTTGTTGGTATGTGGCGCCTACATTTTATAGGCCAAAGTGGATGACCCTATAGAAGAAATTAGCATCTTCAATGATGAATGTCATTTTCTCTTTGTCCAGGGTGTGCATTTTGATCTGGTTATACCCAAAATATGCATCCAGGAAGCTCATCACTTGTAACCCGAATGCCCCGTCAACCAGCCTATCGATGTTGGGCAAAGGGTATGCATCTTTGGGACATGCTTTGTTCAAGTCGATGTAATCAGTGCACATTCACCATTTTTCATTGGCTTTTTTTACCATAAAGACATTGGCGAGCCAGGTGGAATACATGACTTCCCTGATGAATTTGGCTTTGAGCAACTTGTTCACACCTCTTCTCTGACCGCCTTACACCGTTCGTCTCCCATCTACCTCTTCTTTTGTGATACCAGTTTGGCCGGAGAGCAAATGGACAGCTTGTGGCATATAATATTAGGATGAATGCCTGGCATGTCAGATGATTGTCAGGTGAATAGTTCTACATTTTTCTTGAGGATGTTAGCTATGTGTCTGTGCTCATGGCTGGTGAGGTCCTTGCTGAGCTATGTGCACAACCCGGGTGTAGGTCCGAGTTATAGCTTGATGAGTTTTTCAATAGGCTTTGGACCTTTAATGATGGTGTCGTCACACGAATCCACGTCAAATACATCATTTTGGCTTGCTTTGTAGACGGTTAGGGTTTGTATTGGAGACCCTTCGCTCATGTTCATGACTTGGCTAGTACCACCCACTGTGGGATGATGTCTGCCGAGCTCCCTTATGGGACGATACGGTGCAACTTTTAGGCTCTAGGCATAGCATTGTAGGACCTATTTTTGGTCTTCCTTGACAGTCACTATCTCTCACGTCAAGGTAGGAAACTTGATCTTTAGATGAGGCGTGGAGAAGATGGCTCTGAGCTTGTTCAACGCTTTCCTGCCAATCAAAGCAATGTAAGAGGTATCTGCATCAATAATTAAAAACCCGATCGTGAAGCTCCTTAAGAGTTGGCCTTGACCGAAGGTGGTCATGAGGTCTATGTAGGCTCTGGTCTCCACTTTTTCTCCTGCAAAGCCGAGAAGGAGTCAAGGGTAAGGATGGACCATGTTTGACAAGACTTCAAGCCTCTAGAATGTTCTCCAGTACAGGATGTCTGTGGAGCTGCCATGGTCAATGAGAACCTTGAACAACATGAAATTGGCAATCACAATGGAGACCACCATGCGATCATCCTAGTTGATAGGGTTGATCCCCATGAAATCTTTATCGGTGAAAGTGATGCGAGGAAGACTTTGTGGTGGTGGAACATCAACATAGTTGATGTCAATGTCTCGGATGGAATGGAGATGTCACTTTTGAGAATGGTTGGACAACCCTCTGTAGGAAAATCTGTCGATGATAGTGTTAATTACACCTTAGATTTGTTGGAGAGACTAATTTTCCTGTTCTTGTGGAGGTTGACGTTCACGTCTTGGCTAGTAGTGCCTCTACTTCCCTCTGTCCCTTCTTCTGTCAACATCCTAATTTATGGGTTGATCCTCTTGGTGTCCCCCAGGTCTGGTTCCTACTGGTGATTGTCGGGTCTTTTCACCAACAAGGATAGATACCCTACCTGTATAAGTTCTTCGATTTTGTCTTTTAGGTCCCAGTAGTCTTCTGTGTTGTAACACCTACTGCGATGGTACCTGCAATATTTGGTCCTGTCTGACCCCGGCCTAGAAGGAAGTGGTGGAGGTAGTTTTATAGGTACCTCTATGTTGAAAGCCTCCTCCATGATAGTGGTGTGATTGATTGTTATGGGTGTGTAGCACTCATGCCTAGGTCCCTTGCGAGAGGTTGGCGCTTGTCTAGCTTGTGTCATTTGTCCAACTTATGTGGGTCGATCTTGGTATCTCCTTCTTATTTGTCATGCTTTTGTCTGATTTGTCTGATCTCGTTCTTGAACCTCGACATCTCCTCCATATGTATGTAACCCTTGACTCGTTCACGTAACTCATCCATGCTAGAAGGGAGTTTTTTGCATAGGTTGTCCATGAACTTACTTGGTTGTTGGACTAACAGCATGGAGTGCAATGCCCCCTTAGGATTGAGGTTTCAAATTTGGACGGCTATTCGTCCAAATCTGTCCATAAATCTCCAAACAGATTCATCGTCTGCCTGTCACAAACTAGCCAATGCTACAGAAGTTATTCGGTGTGATCGAGCTCGATAAAAGTGTCGAAGCTGTCAATGGACCTTGAGGGAAGCCCCCATACCATGTCAGTGTTGCCCCTTTAAGGGACGTTGGGAAGACATGACATAAGATTACGTCTTGTTGGTGTAGAGGTTTTCCTGGGTGAGGAAAGCATCCGGATGTTCATATTGGTCGGTGGTTCCATCATACTGCTTTAGGTTGAGTGATTTCCAACCTAGGGGTATGTCTACTTCCATGATGCGGTCGACAAAAGGGTATTGATGAGTCGTCTGCCCTTCTGAATGGTATATGTGTGATAAGCTGGGGTCGCCTTGAGTGTTGACAGTGTGTCAGGGGTGTGATTCCCCTTCAGTACGCTTATTCATTTTGCGGGCCGAGTGCTCGTCGCCTTGAGGATGTCTCACTTGAGCTTCTAGCTAGTCATGGTCAGCCTTTAGCTTTTCGGAGTTCCTCCTCATGGCATTGCATATCGTGTCTAGAATTGCTTAAGAATGTTTGTGTTTGTCATGTTTGTCAAGGGAGGAATGGAGCCTTCAAGAGGAGTATCATGTCTAAGGCTAGACCGCTTACTAATCATCAGTGAAAAAGCAAGGTCGCATGGTAAGTTTTACCACGGTCTCACAGTGGATGCCAAATGTACTAACCAAAATCTAAAAATAGCTCATGTCAAGGTGGACGTGGCCGAGGTATGCTCCAGATCTAGTACGTTGGACAATGAGTTCACTTTGTTAAGAGGACAAAAAGGGGGACTTGCAAAACAAAGGACTATGACACTCAAGTAAGTACGTGAGTTAGTGGATAAAAGAGTGTATGAAAGGGTGAGACAAAACCTGGTACTTATAGAGTGAGGGGGAGCCTCGAGTCCTTGTATGTTGGGATTGTTACAGTAGTTACTTGCAGATAATTATTAGCTTGTAGATAATGACTAATAGATAATTGTAAGTTACAGATAATTACTTATAGATAATGCATACCTTATAAATAATTTGTTCCTTGTTGATAATTAAGTATATGCCACTTGATAGGAAGGTTACAACATTATCATTAATATTTGAATAATAAGACGTTAGAGATAACCTATTGGCCCAACAATCCGGCTACTAAGGGCGAGATGTTCGTACTCCTGTGCCAGGACTGACATGGAGGGTTGACATATGTGCTGGATCACCATGTAACTTACCACATGTATTTTGTAGACCCTGGACAGTACAATTAATATATCTTTAATATTTCATATAAAAAGCAATATTAAAAAATATATTATTAACAATGATTTCAATTTGCCCATGATTTGAACATAAAAGCTAGTCTATTTGGTGACATGAAAGATACTTATTTTTTTGGATTTTGGACACCCCATGCAATGCTAGATACTTATATATATGTTCCAGTCAAACTAAATGTCCTTAATTTGTAGTTTATATAATTTATGAGGATTTACAATTATCATGACAGTTCATGACGTACTTATGAATTACAATACATTAGGTGATCTAAAAGAGAATCGCATGCCATATTTAATTCTTGGCAGTAAAACTAGACACCATTTTTGGTACGTGCCACTGAAAATGTTTAAAAGTGCACTATATCTACAGACCATTTAACGATAAAATTAACCATATCACATAAAATCAAGAAATCAGCATAATGGCTCATCCAATTAAGCTTATTTTCTTATGTTAAGGGTTATATGCAACTGGCCAATTACCATTAATTAATCCCATGCTGAGTAAAACTAGACACCATTTTAGTATGTGCCACTGAAAATGTCAAAATTTGCACTATCTACAAACCATTTAAACATAAAATTAACCATATCACATAAAATCAAGAAATTAGCATAATGGCTCATCCAACTGGGATTATTTTTTCATGTTTAGGGTTATATGCAACTGGCCCAATTCCATTAATGAATCCCATTCTGAGAAAAAAATGAGACACCACATTGGACATTACTATTCGAACGTCTACTCATCCAATTAAATAAAACATGTCATTAACTGCACTAAGTAGTAACACATTATCACATGTTTGTGCAGATTTAACATGAGAAAATAACACATTACCGTCACTATTGATGACCAACATGCAAAATAAAGACGGCAACTAATATAAAGTGGTGTAAATTGACAAAGTGCGGTTAAACATGGATAAAATAAAACAGCATATGGTACAAACTTTGCATCCACAACTGGTATAATTCCTTAATGCTTCCATCAGTTACTTGAAAGTGAACAATCTTGAAAAATACACGATGCAACACCAACATATACATAATTACAAGGTTCAACCACTTATATCCAAATAGATAACAAAATTTAAAAATGTCATAGATATTAAGTCATTACCAATCAATTTGTTCAATAGAGGAAAATTATGTTCATCGACCAACACGGCTACTACCAGCCACAAATGTCTGTGGGTGCTGCATGAATTGACACATGAACAAAAAAACATAGTGTCCCAAACACTATGTGAATCAATCAATTCATTGCTCATAATTAAGTGCATAACATAAAAATTGTAAAACAAATTGTCCCAAACAAGTAGACGATTATTAGTTTATAGATATATTCATCTGTAGGTTGACACAGTGTTAGTTTGTTGACAGGATGAAATAAATGAACCACCAATGGAAACATTTGCATTTCAAGGAGGGTTGGTGCAAGAACGCTTATTGTGGCCAGTTCCACCTCATTGCCCACAACTTTGAATTCTCTTTCGCTTGCTAGATTAATTTATTCCAACTTGTATGCATCCTTTAGTTCGAACAACAACAGGGCCTAAAATACCATCATAATTATCAGCCTTCTGATTATCATTCTCATCGAAACATGGTTGGGTGTTTTTCTTTGACTTTAGCCTTCTAAGCTCATCTGATAGCAAATGCAACATTTTCTCATACTCCTCTTGATCATGGTAGGCATCTTCGCAAACTTCTCTAGAAACTTGAACCAAAGTGGTATACTTTCCCGTTAAATGGGAATCCCAATACATTGAAGAATCAGGATATTTTTCTTTGATACCTTCTGTGGCAGATTTTGACCACCTATTCAGAACCAAAGAACTTGGCAACTCCATAAAATTTAAACAAACCAAAACAACCAATATATGGTCACATGGAAGACCAATGGATTGCATTCTCATACAACAACAACTAAAATGAATAGTGGATGGGTAATAAGACACACGCCACACACTTCCACTACAATACTTCACAACTGTGTAAACCGAGAACATCACCATCTCTTTGTAATCAACCACTCTTAGCTTAATAGTCCTGGAGACATACGACTGAAAAAGTAAAAACATATCCTTAGTAAGCAAATCATCAAGAGACCTCTCAAGAGATCAGAGATTTATTTGCAAAACTTCATTCTCATATCTTAAGAAATAATCTGCCACCACCACTCTATATCAAAAATACGTGAGACACCTTTGGAATTGTTCTACAAAATCCATCAAATTAGTTCGCAAATAAACATATTTTGCAACATGGGCATGGAAGGCTTCACATCGAGATGTTGTTCGTATACCTACAAAAAATTTACTCCTCAAATGCGCAGGGAACCACTTCATCCCTTTTCATACAATTCAGCTACCCAACTATTGTCTTCCAATTGAAAGGTAGCAACCATCTCATTCCTTTTTTCAAATCAAACCGACTTCAAAATCACCAAGCATTAGCTTCTTCAACCATTTCAAAACTTGTCTGTCTCGAACGTGGCTCAATGCATTATGTAATAAGTGCCATGCACACAATCTATGAAAAACATCACTCTTGTTATAGCATTCCTCATAGCCAAATCGCCATAAGTTATTATTGAACAAGGAGTTTTTCCTTTCATTGCTTCCAAGAATTGTTCCAACAAGCAAACATATGTTTCTTCCGTCTCATCAGTCACCATAGTAGCGCTAAAAACTATTGTCTGATTATGGTGTTTAACACCAGAGAAGACAACAAAAGGGCACAAATACTTATTTTTCTTATAATTGGCATCGAATGCAAGTACATCACCAAATACCTCATAAAGCAATTGGCTCTCAACATCAGACCAAAACAAGCGTTGTAGTCTTGAGCCTTCATCCGCGTTGTATGAAACATAAATCATTGGATCTTTCTTGCGTAAATCATGTAAATACTTTAATGCACCACTTGCATCAGAGGTATGTTGCTTTCTCATGCGCATTTCTTAATTGTAAATATCTTTCCTAATAAACTCCACTTTGTGATATCCACCACCACAATGATTGGAAAATGCTGCATACATGTGCGGAAGTCTAATTCCAACTTTTCTATAGTTTTCAATTTGCATAATGTTCTGCTCGTGAGAAACAGAATGTACCCAGCAAGGTTTGATGGGATTTGCTATGGGATCAAACTCTCCCTATCTGAAGATGCCTATGGAGATGAAGCACCCCCAAGAAGATGATCACTGCCGGAGACAACACAAGTGGTGTGCTGTGTGTGCAGTGTGAATGGAAAAGAGAGAGTCAGAATTGTTGTGTACCTTTCACCATGAATGATGCTATATTTATAGGATGATACCTGGACCCTGGGAAGATATTGCTGAGGCCCATTATCTTTGGTTAAGATATTCAGATTATCTAACTAGATGAATGGCAGTTTTTGTGATAATATCTTCTATCTTTTTATGGTTGCATAATTTAAATATTCGAATGGGCCTATCCGTAACAGATGCCCCACAGCCCGGTTATCTAGCACTCTGGATGACTGGGATGTATCAAATGGATAGGTCCAAGCTATATTAAATCCAAGGTC
>QARZ01039332.1:9177-23342 GCA_013407115.1 Glycine latifolia
TGACCGGTGGCAATGTTGTAAATTTTTGAAAAGTACTACAGAAACGACGTCGGTTCTCAGTGTGCCCGTCGTTGTTAATAATTATACAAAGTCGGTTATATAATAACCGTCTTAGTATTCCATTATTCAAAGTCGGTTTTGATAAGAACCGACTTTGATTCTTTTTAAAATTTTTAAAAGCAGATTAATATCCCCTTTGCGCGCCCCGACCCTTTGTCTTCAGAATCCCTAACCTAGCTCTCCATTGTACGAGGCAGATGTCTCGAAGCAAATCCAGCAGCTCGAAGCAAGCGGTGTCGGTGACGCCGGCGATTGACCACTCCGGCGCGTTCTGGAGCAATGCGGGTGATCTGGCCGAGTCGGAGAAGAAGAGGACCGAGTCTGGTGGAGTGAGTCAGAGCGAGGTAGGTGAGTCGGGGAGAACGAGTTCCAATTGCGACTCGCTCAGCTTCAGGCTGGGGAACCTCCACAAGTACGTGCAGGGCGAACACGTAGCAGCCGGCTGGCCCGCCTGGCTCAGCGCCGTCGCCGGCGAAGCCATTCACGGCTGGTTCCCCTTCCGCGCCAACTCGAGAAGGTGAAGAAGAAGGGGTCACCAAATATGTTTTTAGTCCCTGAAATTTTTGATAAACTTGATTTTAGTCCACCCAACATAAACTTTAAATCAATTTGATCCCTGAATTTTACTGAAAAAACAGTGATTTTCATCCCTCCCTGCCAACAAATTATGCTGATTCTTTATTTTCAGGGTGTTGCGATGCCTGCAATGAATAATACTTTCCAAATGGATTCTGGTGTCAGAGAGAAGCAGATCACTTGCACTAGTATATAGTGGCATGCACCTTGGTTCTGTCACTGGCTTGGCATTCTCACCTATCCTAATCCAGAAATTTGGGTGGCCATCAGTGTTTTATTCATTTGGATCCCTTGGAAGTATCTGGTTTGTTTTATGGTTAAGTAAAGTAAGTCATCTTTTGCATAATTTCATTGAAGTCTACTTTATATATCTGTTTCTGGTTGTAAGAATGTTTTGAGAGGAAACTAGGCCTTTCTATTTTCCAACCAATGGAGTATATTTTCATGTTTTGTGCTGATTTTTTAAGGGACTGTATCATGCAGTGTTGCATAACATATGAATTCATTGTTATGTTTCTGTAAGTAATAATGAATTAGTGTTGCATTGACTGGATATATGAGTAAATCAGTTTTCTTACTTTCAACTCAGTTAAACTCAAGTCCTGTGAAGACAACTATTTATATTTCTTGGTAATTACTCTAAAGATAAGCTAATTAATTTTTGCTTCTCTAACTGCTGATATTACCATATTACATCTAAAATGTGATTGTTGTCTTGATCTATAGCTTGAATGATCAGGTGATCAAAGAGAAACTGATAAAGAAAAGTTTGCATGAAATATTTTGCCATTTAATGAATTAACTAACAGGTCATTTTCTCAGGTTCTGAAGTTCAATCTCACTTAATCTGGGCTATTTTGTGTCCTGCCATGGTTAACCATGGCTATTTTTGCAAATATAGGAGGCTGGATTGCTGATACACTTGTGAGCAAAGGCCTTTCCATAACCTCTGTTCGAAAGGTAAGAAAGTTACTGGCCCTTAATGAAGATAATCTTGATTAATAAAATAAATTGTTGTTAGTTAATGAATTTTTTAAATCAAATAATAGTACAGGGACATTTATTTCAGTCCTTAGTAGAAACAGTTTTGTTGTGAATTTTTTCAAGTAATTGTCTGAGATAAATAATATTCTGGTTAAACCATCAAGTAAAGGCTATTGAGATAAATAATATTCTGGGTCCTGCATTTTTTCTTACACAGCTAAGCCATGTGAAAACACCTGCCATGGCAGTACTATGCATGGCTTGCAGTCAGGTTTGAGATAGATTAATATATATCTTCCCAAACATTATTCAGCAAGTTTTAAATGTATATAAAGTTACCTAATATCCTTTTTTAATCTGTTATTTCCTTTACAGGGATCTGATGCATTCTCACAATCTGGTCTATATTCCAATCACCAAGACATTGGACCACGCTATGTTGTGAGTTACTGCTATTTTAATTTTCACGTACCAAGAATCCAAGATATTAATTTAATGAATCAATTATTTAGTAAATAGCCCAATTGATAGGTCTCTATCTAATTATAGGAATTATAAAATTCTCTCTCACACATTCTCTTAAAAATATCCTAGAAACTTAGGAGAATTTTTTCTCAAGAGTGATTTAAGAAATTCTTGCGTCAAATAATTCTCATAGAGATGAATGCGATTTAAGATTAGCATTCGATTACTGCTATACTCACATGTTATAATTTATATTCATTTACATTATTTTTAAATTTTCATCATTAATTAGACAAAAAATATTTAAGTAAAAAGAATGAGACAATGAATTTTAATAATTTTAGACTTATTGCATATCTCAACTATCATTATATTAGATTTTTATCTACTAAATTGTATTTTTTCTACGCATTTTATTATTATGTTTTCAATTTTTATGTAGTTTCTCTTGCTGTTGTTTCTATGGCATGACAAATTGCATTTGAATTGTAGAATAAACTAAGAGTAGTATGAAACAATTGAAGTAATTTAGGTGTTATGGTTTTAAAATATATAAGGTTTTTGTATTTCCCATGTGATATTTAAAGTCGGTTATTTAAAATAACTGACATTGTATTCATACTTTCTAAGTTGGTTATTTAAGGAACCGACCTTGTATGCGAGCTTTCTAAGTCAGTTTTTTTAAAAAATTGACTTTGTATTCATCCTTTCTAAGTCGGTTATTTAGGGAACCGACATTGTATCTGAACTATCTAAGTCAGTTATTATAAAAATCGACTTTATAATGAAACTTTCTAAGTCGGTTTTTTCAAATAACCGACTTAGAATAGGCGAATTTAAAAAAAAAATATTTTAAAAAAATTTCAAAGTCGGTTTTTTAAAAACTGACGTTGTAGGCTTGTGCATTTCACGACTGTATAATACAAGGTCGGTTATAAAACCGACTTTGAATGGTGCAAATAACCGACTTTGAAAGCGTCTGCTGTAGTAGTGCTATTTATAAGAATCAAAATGTTATTTGGTCCTTTTTATAAAAACCAATTTACAGAGGGCTCTTTTGTTTAAACTTCAAAACATAATTGTGAAAAATCATTTTTTAAGAAGCAAATAAAATTTTCTTCTTTAAAAATAAAATATTTAAGCAAAAACATTTTAAACAAGCACACCAAAAATATATAATTATTTATTTTGTTTTAAAAAAAATCTTTAACAGATAAGTTCGAATAAATTGGTCCAATGTCTCTTAAAAAGAACCAATCAACAATGTCTAACTAATTAGTTTTTTATATTAAAAAATACTCTTAATTAATAGTCGATGAAATACATATTAATGTTTTAGGCTTTATGGGTCTAACTTTATGTCATGTGTAGAGCATTTTGACAACTTTAGTTTAGCTCTTTTCACATGCATAACAAATAAAAATTAAAACAATAAATATTTGATGATAAAAGAGATTACAAGAAATAAAGAAAATAAAAAATATTTTAAAAATATAAGAGTACGTGTCATTAATGTCAAGGATAACTTTAAAAATAACATAAATTTAAGACAAATTTAATTTTATTAATTAAATTTACTATTTTATTTTTATTTTTTTGTGAAATAGCTAGGTATGATTATATTCTCAGCCAAAACTAAAAATACTATTATATGCTAATTAAATAGCTATTCATCAACTTACACTCTCAGCCTAAACAAAAAGTTATATACAAAATACAATTGCATGGTAAATAGCTAATCCATCAGCTACTGTCAAAAAAAAAAAAAAAAAAGCTAATCATCAGCTTGGGTAAAATGTTACCGGAATCATCACATAATCTATAACAATTAATAAATTCAATTGTTTTTTTACACATTTTTTATTCCTAAATTACCCTTTAATATATATAATTATTTTTATTTATCATAAACCTTTAAAATATATTTATTATTATTATTTTCTTCAAGTTTAAAAAAAACAATTATAAATATAAAGATACGACATGCCTATTTTTCAACTAATATTGATGAAAAGAAATATTGAGTTAATGGTTTGCGGTCTCATCTGATATGTACAGGTTTATATATATCCATTATTTTCTTTTCCTATGAAAGATAGTACGGTTTGGTTAATAATTTTATCTGATAATAGTTAAATTAAATGATCCTTTCAGAGGTAGCGTAGGGTAAATTAGGTTAATTTTAAATAAATAAAAATTGAACCAATAAAAACTATTCATATGCAACGTTAAGATTTTTTTTCATTAACTACAAAATAACCTAATCCAATAATGGTTATATTATTATATTGGCTCAGGCCACAAGAGGTTGAGTATTTAAGAAAGAAAATATATCAAAACAACATTGTTCTATATTAATTGTTTATATTGAAATAATTTTGAAAATTCAATATTAAAGGCAATTCGATATTTAATATTTGTTGAGGTAGTCGGATTATCTAAGTTAAATAGTATATCCAAACATTTTTATAAAAAAAAATAGGCTTGAATATGTGTGAAATTATATATATCATATGGGGTGGAAGCGAGTATCGGGAAAGAGACTAAAACAAAAACATTAATGGAAAGCAGGAATAGAATATGAAATTCACATGGCGACGAACAAAAATAATAAAGACAAATATGTAAACTTAAAGCATATAAATTATACTCTAAAGCACGGCAAGCCGTCAAGATGAGACGGAGTGGATGAGAAGAGAAGAATTCAATTGACAGAAAACAATAAACACATGCAAATGAGAAATCAAGACTTTATTTCCTAAAATAAGATTACATAAGATTGCAACTCAGAGGTATACCTAGGAGGAACTCTCTAAATCTGAACACACAAAATAACTGGTTTAAAGAGTGCGGGACGCAACCCTTAAATAGACAAAACATTTCCTATTTCTACAATTTCAGTAAACAAAACCGGAAAACCTATCGCTACAGTGAACAGTAGTTTGCCGTAAGAAATGTTGATGCAATGTTGTCGTCATTTGTTTGTCAAACATCACCTAGATTGATGCCAAAGTAGTCATCCTCATTCTGGTAGAAATCGTCCGACGATTGTGAGGAGGCTTCAGCAGGCTCTTCGACTGACTTTTTGGATGAGGAGCAGGCGTCTTCATTCTCCTTTTCCAAAAGATTAAAGATCATCTTCATATTCTCAGTGAACTTCTCCTTCGAGGTGGAAGATGTCAAGGCTGCAATAACTTGTGATCTTTGATTGAGGAACTTGCATGCTTTTGGATCTGCTGCTTCGGTGAGTGTTAGGTGTTGTTTAAACCAAAACAATACCTGATCTGGATTGGCCCTAGAGTGATCCACCATTTGACCAGAGCTTGTCTCTTGAGTATCGGTAATTGTCCTTTGACTGACACATTACCATAGACATATCTCCATTGGAAGATCCAAGCAAGGGACAATTTACTAAAGAAGTGCAAGTCTACCGGAAAAGGATCATTTTCAGAGTGCTCAAACTTCTTTGTAAAGATGGTTAGGCCAGATACTACCTCAGAGGGAAGTATCTCCAGGATTGGTCCATAAAAATTCCATCATTGCAAGAACCACTGGGGAAACTTATACTGGACATTTTGTTTGAAATAAATAAGCCATGAATGCATAAAGTCTTTATTTTGAAAATGAAAGACATTATACCAAGCAGTTTGATAATCCCAATAAGAAAAACCAATGAGATCATAGTTTTGTGAAAATCTTTTTATCTTATTCAATTCTCCAAATTCCTTAGGTGTTAGGACGTTAAGAATTTGCAGAGTGGAATAAGCAATTTGCTCAGACTCCTTATTCTTATGGTGTTTAATCTGGATTGAGTTGGTGTCTACTAGAATAAACTCATAAAAATGTCTAGTTTTGAGCAATGAGATTGGCCCGTAATGGAACTGATTACCCTGTAAATCTTTAGGGAAGATCTTCTGGGGGACTCTATTTGGCTTGGGATCCCAAAATTCAGGTTCCGTCTGAACGACGTCCTGATACTTGTTTTTCGGAACATACTAAGTTTTTGATTTAGGCTTTTAGACTGCCAAGGGTTCAGGTTGTTGAACAATGGCTTTGCCTTTTGGTTGGTGAAGGGTTAAACGTGTTCGGGACAGGTTTCTGATCATAGTTGCAAGGCTTTCATTATCTTCATTTTCCGAAGTAATGTCAGCCCATGTTTTGGATAGAAGGCCTTTTGGAAGGTGAGAAAGACCTTGTTCTTGAAGGGCCAAAAGGGTTTGGATTGGCATGGCATAATCGGCCCCTGTTTGGTATTGAGGTTTAGATTTCTGAATAGAAGACTCAGTAATGGATTGAGGTAATATCCAGGTGGATTACCCAGACTGGGTAGATGACCCAGATTTTGATTGTTTCTTGGGATCTCCTTCTTGTTTGGATGAAGATCCAGACCTTGTATGGGTGATTAAACCAATCACAGCTAGCCTTGGTTTGATACTTTTGCCTCTTCCTCTTCCTCGTGAGAAGGAAGATGATTTACTGAATCTGGCATAGGATCACTACTGGTTTCTCCCCTGTAAATATTCACGAGTGAGATAGTCAGGTAGAAAGTTTAAGGTACCTTTGAGAAATTCTATCTCAAAATCAAAGATACTCAAAATAGCTTGCCATCTAGCAAAAATCTGTTTTGATGCAAGATTTTTAATATCTTTTTGTAAAATCTCTTTTGCAGACTTACAATCAACACGAACTAAAAACCTTTGATTAAGCAAATCAGATTGAAATTTTGAAATGCATAAAGCAATTGCTAAAACTTCCTTTTTAACTGTGGAATAATTCTGTAACGCCTCTCTTTACTCTCTCGTGCTCAGTTTATTTTAGATAAAATATTGTGTCCACTTTGTATTAGAATTAAATTAGTTATGAATTTTCACAAAATTCTTTTCGCTTTGCTTGCTAAATCGAAGAGTTGTCACTAATATAAACGATTTTCCTTACCACGGATCATGCAAATAAAATTCCTTAACATATATTGTTAACAGTCCAAGTACAACACAGTTCCAAATAGTCTGTTACAACATAAGATACAGACAGCACAGCGTAGCATCAAATACAAATAAACAGAAAATCACAAATAAAGCAGTCATCCAACTCCTTCCTTAAGGCTTTCCTCAGCTTACTGTTCTTCTGCTCACCCAAATAGATTGGGGTCATCACAGGTGTCAAACCACAGACACAAAATATGGGTAAGTATTTTAATAAACAGAATTAAATAATTGATAGAAACAGATAAATAATCAAACCAAATAATTATAAGACCAATTAGTAAAATCAGATAAATAATCAAAACTAAATATTAATTATAAGACAGATGCCTGATGAATGATGCATGCTTTCTTTATTATCATGATGCATGACTGAGATCTCAGGTTAATAAATCATCAACAGTGGCCACAGTCAAGATAGCCTCACCCACTCTGGTGGCACAAATAAACTTATCCAACCAGTCGGGGTAGCCCAGGGGCGCGTAGGATAGTCACCTCCACCTATGTGATCATCATGGTGGTGTGGTCCTCCCTGTCTCAACTACCCCCAAGTTCATAACGCGTGGACTCAGTTTAGCTATCTGACAACAACAACAACAACAACAACAACACGGTCTAGCCCCCGCCAGGCATGTGCATATGAAAATGCATGTATGACATATCTTTCTTTTTTTTTATCATCTTCCATCTTATATACTTCAAAATTCAACAACATACAGCAACATACAGCAGCCTAATATCATACAGCAACCCTAAATACAGCAACATAATAAATTATACAGCAACACCAATTATTAAATACAGCAACTCAAATACAGCAACATATTCTCATACAGCCATATTAAATTAACATCTCACAACATCAAATAATTAATTATATTTACCACAAATAAGAGTAGTCCTATTTATTAATCAGAATTAATTGTATTAATTAAATACTTTCATTCTAGACTAATTAGGTATTCAAGTTATGATTTATAAATTTTTCTAATTCATTTAGGACTTTCAACAAACACATGACATGCTAATTTTCATCTTTACCAAACAAGGAAGAACATAGCTTAAATCTTAGAAGATTAGATGTTAAATTAACTCAATCAACTATCTAATTCATGCTTACTAATATACTCCCCATACCTTGCTTTCCTTAAGCTTTTGGACAACTTTCCTTCCTTTGAAATTGAATAGTCTTGCTCCTTAAGATCCTTGGTTTCCACGTGAACTTCTAAGCATGTAGGTCTTGATTTTGTTTTAGGTAAAAGGTGTTTTGGAAAGGAATAAAATGGAAAGCTTTTGGTGTGAGACTTGCACGACCAAGCTCTCTTAGAGCTGCCCAAATTTCCGGTCCTACACCTTCTTATAAGGTGCTAAGCTTAAAAATATCCAAGGATGATGATTACTAACTTTCCATGTGGTTAGTTTTTCATTGGCTAGCCTTTCTTCATGTTCCAAGTGGCCTAAATCATGAAAATTCCACACTTTTCCTTGGCTGTCTTGTTTTGCACGTGCATCTCCTCCTTGCCCAAGCTTGTTTACGGTTCCTACTTAATGGTGGGCATTAAGGAAGTGCAAATATCTTAGCTTGCTTTCTAGTTGGTTTTCTCCCATTGGCTAAAGCTTTTGCATTGTACAAGTGTCCTAATTCATGAATCTTCTCAAGCTCTCCTTGATTGTATACGTGCAATGCTTGGCTTAGAGGGTAAGTTTCACCAATTTTTGTGGATGGGAGGATTTTGTGTTTTTTCTTCATTCTTAAATTTTTTCCACAACCTGTTTCTGGAAAATAATTATTTTGGGTTCGTTAACCGTTGGATTTCCTTGAAATTTTAAGGGTATATTCCTATCTCATATATCTAATTTTTTGACCGTTGGATCTTTGATATAATGCTTCTAACTTCCAACGTGTTCTTCTTAAGGAAACGAGATAAAAATCTACTTAAATTAATTTTACACCATACAAGTGGACCAATGGCAAGTTTTCCAAGCCTCTTAAATATCCATGTGTTCATTCTTGAAGTTTCTTAAAGTTTTTCTCCATTGATCTTACATCATATAGTCAAGACTTAATCTAGAATTCCCGATTAATCCATTTTCCTTTTATTGCATATAATAGTAGGATGCTATTTTCTCATTGGTTCATATTGATTCTAATTATCAAAATTACTAAACTAACTTATTTAGTTAACCTATTCCTTTCATAATTAAGAGAAAACTTCATAGATTATGTCTATTCTCTTCTTATCATTTTCTGACACCTAAGGTAGTCTAGATTAAGTTCTTTTCAACGTATTTTTCAAAATTCCTAGAAATTACAGTTTAGGGTTTTTTGCCTTCAATCCTATTGATATCTTGGTTGTCTAAGAGTATTTTATCCCATACTCAGGTTCCTACTATTTTCTAAAGTCATCTGGTCATTCTTGACCTAAAGGGCATTTTAGTCATTTACCGCTCTCGGGACGTAATGGTAATTATCAAATTTGTTCAAGGGCATTTATGTAATTTCTTCTAGAAATATCTTACCAAAATATCTAGGATATATTGGTCATTTTCAGAAATGTCTAGGGCATAACTGTCATTTTCCATCCTAGGGACATAAATGTCATTTCTAAAATGATTCAGGGGCGTTCTTGTCATTTTGCCCTAAATTTTCTACTGCCTTTCATTAACATTTTACTCTTAGTAATTGTCTGTAATTCCCTAAATTTTGGGGTGTTACAAATTCTGCAGGGCAGGATTCCTATGTTTTGAAGTAAATGCAATTATTTGTTCTTTACTATTGACGGATTGTTTGAGAATGCCACCATAACCAATGTCAAAGGCATCAGTTTCAACAATCTTTTTGGCTAAAGGATTGGGAAGGTAAAGGCAAGAAAGGTTATGGACTTGGGATTTAATTTGTTTGACAAGTTCAGTGTGGATATTAGTCCATGGAGGAAGCGTCTTCTTTAGTCGATCATAAAGAAGTTTGGCAAGATTACTCAGCTGAGTAACATAATTTAAAAAACCGAGGAAACGTTGGAGTTGAGTTTTTTTGATGATCTGGTCAGGAAATTTGTTTGAGAACTCGATGGCACGATTGATAGGAGTGATAATGCCTTGGTAGATATTGTGACCAAGAAAATGAATTTTTGTTTGAAAAAGGTTGATTTTTGTTTTAGACAAAACAAGACCATTTTTCTTGATTACCTGGATAAAAATGTTTATATGTTTAAAGTGTTGGTCAACAGATTGAGAAAACACAAGAACATCATCAATATAGACAATAATGAAAGAGGAGTAAGGATTAAAAATGTCATTCATAATTTTCTGAAATTCTGAAGGAGCATTTTTTAATCCAAAAGGCATGACTCTTCATTCATATTGCCCAAAAGGGATTGTAAAAGTTGTCTTATAGCAATCCCTTTCATTGATTTGAATTTGCCAAAATCTCGATTTCATATCAAAATTTGAAAAGATTTTAGCGGAGAAAAGGCGATTTAGAATATCCTTTTTATTCAGTATCGGATAGCGAATCCACTAAAGGGAGGGGTTTGCAGTTGATAACTAAATAAGGATATCCACGCTCAATTTTTGCAGATTTGTTGACATAGAAGGCAGAACAAGACCAAGGACTTTTGCTTTTCCTAATCAACCCCTTTTGCAGAAGATCTTGGATTTCATTTTGACAATGGACAAGAAGTTCCTGACTCATCTGGATGGGTCAGGCTTTGGTGGGGATTTGTTGATCATTAAAGTCCTTTTCATAAGGAAGTTCAACGATATGTTGTTTCCTTTACCAAAAAAGCGTTTGGGAGGTCAGCACAGATGGAACTTTGGATGTGGTTAGACAAAGACTTGATTTTGTTAAAAACAACAGGTTGATTAAGCAAATCATCAATTTTCTTATAAGAAATTTGTTCCTTAAGATAATTAATTTGATTTTGCTTAAAAAGGATTTGGTTCAAATTTCTAACAATAGGATTTTTAGAAATTTGAATATAATGGATTTATTCAAATAAGTAGTAGAAATACCCTTATTAGAAATGGTTATGGGAAAAATAGATTTAATAAAGGGCGTTCCCAAAATAACAACATTTTTAAGATTTTTGACAAGGAGGAAAGAAGTTTTTACTTTTAATTCATCATTTCAATAAAAGCGTTTGAAAGTTTAAAGTTAACACGAAGCTTAGATCCACTGGCGGTGCTAAGTCATTCAGAAGTTTTCTCAAAATATTTAGTTAGAACTAATCCTTCCTGAATGCAGTTTGAATCTGCCCCTGTATCAAACAGAGCTTCAGTCTCAAGGATAAAGGTTCCAACAATAATTTTGACCTTAATATAAAACTTCTGGATTGTTAATTGATTAATTAATTCAAAAATGTTTGGAGGATCAACTGAATCATTTGGAGAATCATTATCAGAAGCTTGGTTATTCTGACCATGATTTTCCTCATCAGTTTGGTCACCAGATTGCAGAACACTCAAAATATTTTATGAACATTTTGTTGTTCCTTAATAAGGCAAATTTCAGCTTTCAGTTGATTAACCTCGTGCTGAAGATCCTGAAGGGTTACTGGTTTAACAACACTCTTTTCAAAATTTTTAAGGGTATTATTAAGATTAAACTTGTTATTAATTAACAAATTTTTAGTTTTAGAAGAAGAAGAAGAAGAAGAAATTGGTTCATTTAAAGATTTTTTAAGTTTTAATAAAAGATTTTTCTTTTCTTCAGGGTTAGAAACAAATTAATCACCTTAAAAAGAAGATCTTGCTCCTGGGTAAGGACATTAATTTGGAAAGAAGAATGACAGTCTTCATCAGTCGAAGATAGATCATCCTCTTGAATTTGATTTAGATTTTCTGCGGATTGACCCTCAAAAGTCTCCATATCAGATTCTTCTTCAGAGGAAGATTCTACTAAGAGCTGATTAATTTGTTCTTCGACAAAGGGTTCTAGGTTAAGATTCCTAAGCTTCTTCTTAAGCCTGCAATATTGACTTTTATGGCCAGGTTTGCCATTTCTTAAGCCTGCAATATTGACTTTTATGGCCAGGTTTGCCACAAGTCCAACAGACTACGGGTTTCTTAGGAATGTTGACCTTGTCAAAGGGAGGTTTGGTTTGGAACTCTCTTCTAAGCTTTCTAGGCGGGGTTCCTGACTTATGATGATGGTAAACAGACTTCTTGGGTTTCTATCTATCTAGATTATGGGTATGCTTTTTGGACTTCTTAGGTTTGGAACAAGCAAGGCCAAATTGCTCACAGAAATTTCCCAAATCTCTGCGATTTTGAGCCTTTTCTTTGACAAGCTGATACTGGATTTTATCATCTTGGCAAATCTTTAAGGCTACCTTATGAATGTAAGCAATAAGTTGACCATAACTCAATTGCTTGTAAGTGATTTAATTGTTAGGGTGCTGACTACGGATCTTGTCCCTAACCTTATCCCCTAGGGATTTTGAAATACCAGCAAGAAATTTTTCTTTCCAGAATGGTTCTTGACTGTCTTCACGGGTAAAGACTCTAGTAAGGAAGGTATCCTTATACCACCTAAAGTCAGCTAAAGTTTTACATCGAAGGTTGGAAAGGAGTTCAGCAGATTTGTCTTTCCATAAACTGGAGTCACCTATGAAGTGTTGAATGATGGTAAAGATTAACTGGTTGACCGAATCAGGGATAGGTTTACCATCTTGGGTTAAGACAGTGCCATCATTATCCATTTTGACAGCACTCTGGATGGTAATCTTATGCTCCTCGGACAGGTAGTTGTCGCACCAACCTTTTAGTTGTCCAATGAAACCGGAAACTAAAATGTTGCCAATAACTGCTTCAGAACAGTTGAGGGACGTATCATAGGCTGTGGCAACCATGGTCATCTGTTGGAGGATGTTAAGGATTTGGTACTCATTTTTGCCATCTATGTTCCATTCATAAATATAATTGGCATTAAGGGATTTGGAGTGTTCCCTTTCTTCTAGGAGAGATCAGGAGGGGTTGCCCTATTGTAATACAACTTAGAGGGTTGCTTCCAATTGGGCTGGTTCCTAGTGAGTTACCATTTTCTGACTCAACTTGGTTAAGGACATTGATTTCCTTATCTTTGTCCTTTTGGGCTTCATGCCTAGATCTGGCTCTAGTAAGGGTTGGTTTGCAATGAGCTTTTTGGGAAGTCTAAGGAGTGTCTTGAATGATAATGGAAGTTAATTCTTCAAGCTTTTCTCTAGACTCGACAGAAGGTTGACTAGGGGGCTGATTGAAAGCTTTGAGTTTGGCAAACTCTTTCCTAAGCTTATCAGTCATTCTAAAAGGTTAAAAGATTGGGGTCTGAATTGTCTTAGAGGAGGAAGAAGTGTTGGCTTCTAGGCTAAGACTAGATTTTTCACCTAATTTTTCCCCTATGGACTGGAGGTACCTATAGGTATAGTTGGATTGTTCCATAAGGTTTTAAATATCTTTGGGTGTTATGGGTTCAGACTCATCCCTAGACTTAAAAGGTGAAACATAGATGTGACCATACTTTATTTATATATATCTGATTTGTTTTAGTGTCTGGTCAATTCTTTTATTATTCTGAATTTTTGATATATTAAAAAAATATTTTTAGATTTCTACCACAGTTAATCGATGATATGATATTATCTAAATGATTTTTTTCAACATATATAAGTCATCAAAATAATATTAAATCATCACTTAACTAGTCGAAATTTAAAACAAATTTTTTAATATATTAAAAACTCAAAATAACAAAAACAATCATCATCTTAAAACAATATATATATATATATATATATATATATATATATATATAACAGACCTAAGAGTAACAATTACTCAAAATCAAGAAATCAAAAAATAGGAGGTGTGTTTTTGGAATATATAATTAATTTTGTTTGGAAAATTTTGCTAAAAAGTGATTTAAAGGTTAATTTCTTTTGGACGCTAAAAATAATAATCATTTTTTACATAATAAAAGAGTATAGAAATAATTGAAAGAAAATAAAGTTTTTGGAAAATGTCAAGCTTCGTAATAACAAATTTTAAAACAAAAAAAAAACTTTTTCCAAATTTAAGTTAGAATTCCCAAACATAGCTGAAATAGGCAAAAAAAAAAAAAAA
>QARZ01039333.1:0-11016 GCA_013407115.1 Glycine latifolia
AATTAAGTCATTCTTGAAGCATGCAACCATTTCAAGATTAAGGAAAGCTATGTTTCTTGTGTTTTAAAGATTCAACCTGTTCTGGTAAATTCATTTGCATTACATACATTGGATCATCAGGTTGTTTCTCTCCTTAATCTGATTGTAAATTTTCATTTTGATTATTGTTATGTAATTTGCTATTGTAATTGAGTTCTTACATGTAACTAGAGATAGGGTTTCTCTAGGGGTTTTGCTGAGTAGTGTTCTCAATGGGTTTGTCTCTAAGGATCTAATAGTGTTTTAGATTTCTGAACTTTATCTAGGGTTGATAAAGAGAGGCTTTGTAATTGCTTGTAAGAACAAAAATTAAATAGTGGAACTTCACTCTAGTGTTGAGTGGAAGAAACTGGATGTAGCTTCATAGTTTTTGAAGTGAACCAGTATAAACTGTTTGTGTATTGTTTCTGAATCTACTCTCTTCATATTAATTGCTTCTTGATTCATTTGCTTGTCTTGAAAAGTCAGTTTTGATCCATTGAATCCTAAGGGGCTGAGTTACTTGATTGAATATGGTTTCTTGGTTTTGAAATGTGATAAAGATCCTTTAAAAACTCTGATTTTGATTAAAGAATTTTTGATTTACCAAGGTCTAACCAATTCACCCCCCCTCTTGGTTAAGTGTGAAGTATTCATATCATTTTCATAAGCCTCCACCACCACCAAGAGAGACCATCATGCCTTATGTTAAGTCTAAATGATTCATTATGCTATAATTGGATGATCCATTAATATATTTTGATGATTAAAAAGATATAAATTATTAAAGGACTAATGGTTTATTTTTTAGTGAACAGGGCTTACTAAATATGAGCACACATGATAACGAACATCTATTTCACATTCTTTATTAGTTATTGTATATTCACTCACTGGAACATGTTTTATATAAAGTTATATTCAATGTCCAACGTGTTGTTATCAACATGTGTCCAAACATTGTGAAAACTAGTGTGTATACACATAATACATTGTGTTTTTTTATTAGCGTCCAATTGACTTATTCACTTAGACAAACTATCTTATATTAAATATAAGTGACGTCCGACCATGTACTGATTTCATGTTGGCTAAAAAGGCAAGTGCACGAACTTAACTTTTGTAAATTCATTTTGAATTGCTAACATTTAAATTTTGAGTTTGAAAGAACAAAATAAAAGATAATAGAAGAAGTATGAAGGAATATTTTTCTAAGTCTTTAATGCCACAGAGAAAAGAGCACGTGATGCTACTTGTACTTTTATTCTTTCTCTCTAAAGAAGAACATGACACGTTACAAGCCTCTAGCTTTTAGACAATGGTAATATCAAGGCAAGCGCAAATCCCATAATGGATCTTTTCACTGAAGTCTATAAAAGGCGACTCAAGCTCTATTATTCAACACGAGAAAACAAAGAGAATCCACTCTTTGGAAGTGATATGTATGACAAGTCATTGGACAATACATTTTTGTGCTTAAGTTGTTTATCCTTTTCTTAGCAAAGTTAATCCATTATATTAGAGCTTAAGTGTTTATCCATTCTTTGAGTGATTTGAATCTATGTATTCAATTCAAACCTTTGTTGTTTGTAAAAGCCAAGAGTGGCTTAGTGTTAAACAATACTTGGGTGTTCTTAGATTCAGGGAGAGTTTAAGGGATGTGTTAGAAGTTGCCTAAAGAATACTATTGTAGCCAAGAGTGGCAGGACAAAATACTTGTTGTAATCAAGTTTTGATTAGTGGAACCATTTACTACTTAGTAAAGGGGAACTAGACATAATTTTGTTTGAGTGAATCTATATAAACTTTAATATTTCTACTTCCATCCAAAGCTATTTTATTAGTATTCTCTTTTGCTGGTTTTGATACACTTTGTCACATAAGTTCACATTTGAAATCCTTTGTGAAAACTTTATTTTACTAACATTGGACAAAAGTTCATATTCATTTTTAAACAAATTGGTTTTTACACTCAGCGGACAATACATTTCAATTCCAGTGTTTAAACATATTTGTTTGTGAAAATCATATCCTTTCCTAAACCTTTCAGTTTTATCTAACACATTATTCAACCCCCTTCTAGTGTGATATTTGTTATTTCACCTTTCTCTTCCCCATCCTCAGAAAATTCCTCTCCTAACAAGCATAACTGATAATCACCTTTGTTCTTCCCTTACTGTTTTTTGCTTGATGAAACAATGGGAGAAGTTTAGGATAGATTGAGATTGGTTGGGGATACTATTAGTTTTTGTAGGATCATGTGCTTATGCTTATTTATATTTTTTATTGCTACTGCTAATATTTGTTGATATCTCTTTTATTTGATAATATTGATTAATGAAAATTGATATTGATTGAATGATTATACCTTTTTGTGTATATGTTTTATCTCTACATTATCTATGTGCTTTTGTTAAACAAATTTTTTCTCCAATAATGCATGAATTGAGGGGGAACTTTCCCACAAATTAATAAGAAATACAATTGATGCATACTCTCAAGGGGAGTTAAAATTAAAAGGCTCAGAAAGGTACTGTCACCCTTTAAATTTGCTCATAGGGTTTGTCATCATAAAAAAAAAGGGAAGATTGTTGAATCCACATCCCTGGTTTTAATTATGACAAACCATTAGTAATGAAAATTGTAAGGATGATGAGTTTTATGTGATGACTAGCATTCTACTTAAGTGTTTTAGTGTTGAACTTATTAAGTAGCAAATATGTACATGCATTTTCAGGTTCCTAGAACAATGATAAAAAAGGTTGTCTCAGAACAACAATTAAATGTAAATAGAAGATCCCTTGAAGCCCATCTACATGATGAAGAATGCTACCCTCTGAGTACTTGATTTTGGAAAAGTACAAGACAACAATGCCTTACATAGAAGACACGTCAAAGGCTACAATAGAGCATCTAACACCATAATGAAGTTGTATCAGAGTCTACATCAAAATGATTTAGATCTTGACTCTAAGAACTGAACTTCAGAATGGCTCAAATTGCACCTCAAGGACAACATCATGTCTTCCATATACAATCACTAAAGGAAGCTAACTCATTAGAAGACTGAAGTTGAAGACATCATATATTCCATATGCAACAACACATACCGAAGGCCCATAAGATGATTGATGTTGAAGCATTTTCAAATGCAATCAAGTTGAAAGTTGAAATAGTCCCATGTGAAGATATGATGTGGAACATCAAAATGGAACACTGAAGACATTATGCAGTCTAACCTTGGATAGAACACTTTATTTCTATGAAGCAATCTACTTCAGAATGTTTTATGATGTGAAGTTGTGTTAAGATTGATGAAGTTGTGTATCTTTAGAAAGCCATACTAGTTGAACTTCATCATAATTATCTACTTTCATATGGATCCTTTCTTAGCTAATATCAGAATCACCATTTTGATGCACCTTCAGAATGCTCATAAGAAAGGTTCCCCAGAATGGGAATGTAACGCCTTGAAATTTCGATAACTGAAACTAGATGTTTGATGCATTTGTTATGTTATTTGATTATTTGATAAGTTTAGTTTAGTTGAATTGTTGTGTAAATCACCCTTGTGCAATTGCTTGGTGTGGATGTTAAGTTATGTGAAGTTTGTTTGATCTATGTTTAAAATGTACGATTGATAGTTTGACCCAACACCTATTTTGATAAAACCACAATCTTGGACTTTTTAACCGTTGGATCGCCTTCAAACTTTGATTGTAGGTTCAGAACCCATCTCTACATAATTTGACCGTTGGGATCTGAAAACTAAAAACTTTTGATGCTGCGCTAAGCGCGATCGGCGTGCTAAGCGCAATTCCCAGATAGAAAGGAAATTACGCTGAGCGAGATAGAGCACGCTGAGCGAGACCTGCTAATTATAAATACGTTTAGCAGTGCAGAAAATGCGTTTTTCACCTCTTCCTCTCTCTCTAAACTATCACCCAAACCCTAGAACCTTCTCTTCCACCAGCCACGACCACTGGTGACCACCACGAGCCACCGTCGCTTGATGTTGATGATGTTGAAAATGAAATAATGTTGATGTGGTTGATGATGTTGAAAATGAAATAATGTTGATGTGGTTGATGATTTTGAAGATGAAATAATGTTATATGGTTGATGATGTTGAAATGAGATAATATAGTTGATAATATTGAGATGAGATGATGTTGATGTTAATGATGACGTTGATGAGAGATAATGTTGATGTTGACAATGTCATTGTATGTTGTGGATACACATGGGGGGTGTATGATTGGATATCCCTGCGAGAAAGGGTTGGTCCCTATCCACGGTCAGTGCATTGATGAGCCTATAGTTGTATGTTGTGTATGTACATGGGGTTGCATGATTGGATATCCTTGCGAGGAAGGGTTGGTCTCTATCCACGGTCAGTGCATTGATGGTACCCATGTTTCATACTTCATAATTGCATGGATGGAAATAGAATGAAGGCAGTGTGCACTTGTGGGTTTTATGGGATAAAAATGCAGGTACTAATGGGCCACTCGGTTTTGAATTCCTTTGTGACTCTGGCTGATCACCATGGCCGGAGGGGGGAGGGGAATGGCCAGTGCATGACAAGGTGACCCTGATAACTACTGAATCATTTTTCTAAGAGAAGCTATTTCCATGAGAATGGTACCACATTGCCTTCTGAGAGTTGAGTCAGGTGCATCCATCATTCTGAGCATAATCGATTTGAATTGTGGAAAAATTTGATGACTAGTTTGTTGAGTGTGTGTTGAACTTATTGATTACTGAGAATGATCGTGGTTATCATCATTGTTTTCTTGATAATTACTATTGTTTTGTGCTTGTTGATTTTTGTATAATAAACTCACCCTTGCAATTTTGTACTGTGTGGTTGATACTTATGATGATCGCGAACCTTTGTTCGTGGGAGCAGATGAGCAGCAGTAGGTGGCCTTGGAGGGAGATCAATTTTGTTGGAGCTGCCAAGTTGACTTGATAACGTTGGAATTCTTTTTTTTTTTGGAAAAGAGTTGTGTTTTGTTATCGACTCTTTTCTTTGTTTTAGTTGGTTCCTTGATTCCTTTTTGATTGGGCATGTAGATTCTAGGCGTAAATACATGTAAAAACTAAATTAAGTTCTGACATGTAATTGTTCAATTTAAATATATGTATGTTTATTTATTTATGTATTTGTGCGATGTTTGGTGAATGCAGTATCACGAAAAGTTTACTCTCATTTTCATAATCAAATTAATGGAGTTTTCATTAAAATTTGAAATTACGCGATTAAAGTTAGTGATATCGTAGCTACGAGGCGGGCCGTTACATTAGTGGTATCAGAGCAGGTTGAACCTTTTCGACCGATGAGTTGTGAGTCTGCTGTGTTTCTCTGTGCATTTTGTGTTGACTTGTTGAATGTTTGATGTTTGAATATTTGACTATTTTGTATTTGCTTGGATTGTTTGTGCTTGAGACTTGCGCACATTATTGTTTTGCATGGGTTATGGAGACTTTTTAGTGCTGTCATAGTATGTTTGTATTCGTGATGTCTGTTATACCATGAGTTTCAATGCCTTGTCACGAGTTATCAGACTGGCCACCTGGAGAATTCATGAAGTGTAATGGGATACTATGGCAAGCAGTCAGGAATACAAGGAGTAAAGAATGGGCATTAATGTCTCGAGAGAGAACTGTTGTGGATGAGTGAATTCTCGAAGCATCAACTCTCAATAGTAATTAAGTAGGAACTTTTAGTAGGTGTGGAATTGTCTTATTCTTTTTCTTGTGTGTATTCCTTCCAAGTTCTCACTTCTTGGTATGCACAGGAAGTGATGGATGGTAGGAATGATGATGCTCTCCAAGCCTTAGCCCAGGCTATGGGGAATCAAAATAGAGGAGAAACTACTGGAGCTGTTGAGTATCAAGGGTTGGATCGCTTTCAACGAAACAATCCCCCTGCTTTCAATGGAGGATACAACCCTGATGGTGCTCTGAAATAGATACAGGAGATTGAGAAAATCTTCTGAGTTATGGCATGTCTAGATGAGCAAAAGGTTTCTTTTGGCACCTACACTTTGGTAGAAGAAGCTGAGTATTGGTGGGAGAACACTCACCAATGCTTGGAGGCTGAAGGTCAAGCTGTGACCTGAGAAACCTTCAAGAGGGTATTTATGGAAAAATATTTTTTGGAATATGTTAGAAACAGGAAGGAGATGGAATTTCTAGAGCTTAAGCAAGGGAGCCTGACTGTGGCTGAGTATGCAGCTAAGTTCGAAGTGTTAGTGAGGTACTTTCCTCATTACTAAGGAAGAGATGCGGAAAGCTCAAAGTGTGTGAAGTTTCTGAATGGCTTACGACTTGAGGTGAAGCAAGCTGTGAATTATCAAGGTGTTCGTCAGTTCCCACTATTGGTTAACATGAGTAGGATATAGGATGAAGACTCCCAAGACAGGGCGGGATATTATTGGAATACAGGCCCAATGAAGAACAAGAAGACTGGATCTCAAAATCGTGGAAAACCATACCCAACCCCTCCTAAGCAATATGGTAATTGTCTCAACAATCAAAGGACTACTGCTGCGGGGCTTTCTGGTGGTAGTGGTAGCAAACCCACTACTTTTTTGACTCAGATCATTTGTTTCAAGTGTGGTAAGCCAGGCCATATCTCTTCAAACTGTGTGAATAAAGACACGACCTGTTACAACTATAGACAGAAGGGTCACTTTCAAAAAAACTATCCATATCCCAAGAAAGAGCAGAATGCTGGAGGTCTGAAGGACCAAACTGGACGCCCAAAAGCCACGGGAAGAGTCTTTACTCTTAATGGTGCTGAAGCTTCGAAATCTAAAGATCTAATTAGAGGTAAATGTTTCATAAGTGGGATTCCGTTACTTGTGTTATTCGATTCCGGTGCAACCCATTCGTTTATATCTTGCTTGTGTGTGGAGAAACTTAAGCTTTCTATGTCTTCTTTGAGTGATGATCTTGTGGTAGAGACCCCAACTAGTGGTTCAGTTTTAACTTCTAATGTGTGTTTGAATTGTCTTGTAGAGATTTCTAGTAGAAAATTATTTATTCATCTAATTTGCTTGCCTCTCAGCCAAATTGATGTTATTTTGGGTATTGACTAGTTATCTTCCAACCATGTTCTGTAAAATTGTTTTGATAAAACTGTGATGTTTGGTGATTCTGAAGTGAGTAAGAATAAGATGTTTATCTCTGCCAACCAAATTATGACATCTTTAAAAGAAGATGCTCAAGTGTACATGATCTTGTCTAACTTGAAAGTAAAGACCAAGGTTTCTATAGGTGACCTCCCAGTTGTTAGAGAGTTTCCAGAAGTGTTTCCTAAGGATATATCTGGCTTACCACCTGAGAGAGAGATAGAGCTTTCTATACATTTGGTACCTGGTGTCAGACCCATATCCATAGCCCCTTATAGGATGTCTCCTATAAAGTTAGTCGAGCTTAATAAACACTTAGAAGAGTTGTTGAATAAGCAGTTTGTGAGACCCAGTGTGTCTCCATGGGGAGCACCAGTGTTGTTAGTGAAGAAGAAAGATGGGACCATGAGATTATGTGTAGACTACCGTCAGTTGAATAAGGTGATGATTAAGAACAAGTACCCTTTGCCTAGAATAGATGACCTTATGGACCAACTGGTAGGAGCTTGTATGTTTAGCAAGATAGACCTTAGGTTAGGTCACCATCAGATTCGAGTGAAGTCTGAGGATATTTTGAAAACTGCCTTTAGGACTCGTTATGGTCATCACGAGTATTTAGTCATGCCCTTCGGTGTGACTAATGCCCCTACTATGTTTATGGATTACATGAATAGGATCTTTCACCCCTATCTTGATAGTTTTGTAGTAGTATTCATAGATGATATTTTGGTATACTCTAAGACTAGAGAGGACAATGAGAAGCACTTGAGAATTATGCTGCAAACCCTTAAGGATCGAAAACTTTATGCTAAGTTGTTCAAGTGTGAGTTTTGGTTAGAGGAAGTCAGTTTCCTAGGACATGTGATATCCCAAGGCAGTATAGTTGTAGATCCTTCTAAGGTAGAAGTTGTTCTTAAGTGAGAGAGTCCTAAGTCGGTGTTTGAGATTACAAGTTTTCTGGGTTTGGCGAGATACTACTGAAGATTCATAAAAGGTTTCTCCAAGTTAGTCTTGCCTTTGACCAAGCTGACTCGCAAGGGTCAAGTTTTTGTGTGGGATGCTCAGTATGGGCATAGTTTCCAAACCCTTAAGGAAAAGCTGACGATTGCGCCTGTGTTAGTTTTGTCTAACCCAAGAGAACCCTTCGAGGTCTATTGTGATGCATCAAAGATGGGTTTAGGAGGAGTGTTAATGTAGAATGACCAAGTAGTGGCCTATGCTTCTAGACAACTCAAGACGCATGAGAGGAATTATCCTACCAATGATTTGGAGTTAGCTGCTATAGTGTTTGCTCTTAAGATATGGAGGCACTACCTATTTGGCTCTAAGTTTGAAGTGTTTAGTGATCATAAAAGCCTTAAGTATTTGTTTAGTCAGAAAGAGTTGAACATGCATTAAAGGAGATGGTTAGAGTTTCTTAAGGACTATGATTTTGAGCTTAGCTATCATCCTGGCAAAGGCAATGTAGTGGCTGATGCTTTGAGTAGGAAGTCCCTACATGTATCTGCTCTGATGGTTAGGGAGTTGGATATCTTAGAACAGTTTATGGACCTTAGCCTTGCGTGTGAGGTTACCCCTAGTAGTGTGAGACTAGGAGCTTTAAGAATTACTGGTGAGTTGCTAGGAGAGATCAGAGAGAGCCAGAAGTCCGATCCTTTTATGAGGACTCAGTTAGAAGCCATAGCATCAGGGAGAGATAGTAGTTTCAATGTGGGATCAGATGGAGTCTTGAGACTTCAAGATAGAATATATGTCCCCAATGTACTTGAGCTTAGGAAGATGCTTTTAGAGGAAGGGCATATGAGCAATTTGAGCATTCACCCTGGTGCTACCAAGATTTATCAAGATCTCAAGACAATGTTTTGGTGGCCAAACATAAAGAGAGAGGTTAGTGAGTTTGTATATGCATGTTTAGTCTGTCAGAAGGCTAAAATAGAACATCAGAGACCCTTAGGTAAGTTGCAACCCTTAGAAATACCCCAGTGGAAGTGGGATAGTATTTCCATGGATTTTGTTGTAGGACTACCTACAACTCCAAGAGGTTTAAATTCTATCTGGGTTATTGTTGATAGATTGACCAAATCTACTCACTTTATTCCCATCAATATCAGGTTTTCCTTAGAGAAGTTGACCTCCCTGTATATTAGTGAGATTGTCAGATTACATGGTGTGTCGTCTAGTATAGTATCTAATAGAGATCCTAGATTCACCTCTAGATTTTGGGAGACTCTGAACAAAGTGTTGGGAATCAAGCTTAGGCTAAGTTCATCCTATCACCCTCAAATCGATGGTCAGACTGAACAGACCATTTAGTCTCTAGAGGAACTTTTGAAGGTGTGTGTTAGAACAAAAGGGTAGTTGGGAGAGTTTTCTACTGTTGATAGAGTTCACCTATAATAATAATTTTCATTCTACCATTGGTATGGCTCCCAACGAAGCTCTGTATGGTAGAGGTGTAGGACACCTTTGTGTTGGCCAGATGCTGGAGAGAACCTCATTTTAGGACATAAAGCGGTACAACAAACCACTGAAAAGATCAAGTTGATCCAAGAGAGAATGAGAACTGCTCAGAGTAGGCATAAGAGTTATCAAGACAAGAGGAGGAAAGACCTAGAATTCAAGGTTGGTGATCATGTATTCTTGAGAGTGATCCCGTGGACTGGGGTTGGTCGAGCCTTGAAATCCTGAAAACTCACACCTCGTTTTATTGGTCCCTTCCAAATTCTCAAAAGAGTCACCCCTATGCATATCAAATTGCATTACCCCTTCCCTTTCTAACCTCCACAATGTCTTTCATGTGTCTTAACTTCGTAAATATGTCCATGATTGTAACGACCCGTATATATATATCCGGTTCATTAACATTGATTTATGGTTATTAAGCGCAACAATTATCACAGATAATTAATTCGGAAGCGATAAATAAAATGACGTCATCAACCGTCATTAACAACACCCACTATACATCATATATGGTGAATTCTCATAATATACACTGTGTATACATAACAAAACTATACAAAATCCCTATCAGGGTACAAAATAATAGGCATACAACAAAATGTAGAGCTAACATGCTCTCAATCTTATGCCTAAGGTTCTCACAGAACCTATCCCTGCTCGGGCCTCTTGCCCTGGGATCTCTCAGCTGCTCCCTGAGTGTCACCTGCAAAACATAACCCCCAACAGGGGTGAGATAACAATCTCAGTAAACTCAGGGTCCTTGGAGGTCTTTCCTCCCCCTGGTTCACTTTCATGCATATAATATCAAAATTGGCATTACAACTAGCCATCACAACTCTCAAGCCATAACAACACATATACATATGTCTCAAGGGTTCATCATCACCCTTTTTATAACATACATCATCATCATTTAGCCATCATGACCCTCAACAATTCATAACACATTAAAACACAATCACATGTACATGGCATATATATATATATCATTTATCAATTCCTGAGGAAGCTACATCCACCTATGTGGGCACTTTTCTAATCAGGACTTCCTATCCTTGCCTGAGGAAGCTACACCCATCTATATGGGCACATCTCTCATCAGGACTCTCTATCATTTATCCTGAGGAAGCTACATCCATCTATATGGGCACATCTCTCATCAGGATTCTCTATCAATTTGCCTGAGGAAGCTACATCCATCTATATGGGCACATCTCACATCAAGACTCCCTATCATTAGCCTGAGGAAGCTACATCCATCTATATGGGCACATCTCACATCAGGACTCCCTATCATTAGCCTGAGGAAGCTACATCCATCTATATGGGCACATCTCACATCAGGACTCCCTATCATTAGCCTGAGGAAGCTACATCCATCTATATGGGCACA
>QARZ01039334.1:8962-35028 GCA_013407115.1 Glycine latifolia
TTAAACTTTCTTTCTTTTTCTCTTAATTATAAACCTAGGTTATTACACCATTCCTGTTGGACGCTACCAACATTGGGAACCTGGCACCGATATAACATATTTACTCGTGCACATCTATGCATAAATGTATATATCATCCCGTGCACATCTCATGCACTCATGCTCATCCTAGATGAGTCTTATTAGTGCTCATCCCAGATGAGTCTTATCTGCACCTCTCATGCACCCGGACGTATATGACTTTCTGAGAAGCTCATCCCAGATGAGTCTTACACTCTCATATATGGTCCGCTTCCCTGGCCAGAGGGCTTCATATATCGCAAAACAAACATGAAAGTGCAAATCATTTACATGTATGTTTCAATCAAAAAGCAGTAACACACAATTTAAATACACGCACTGCATCATACAATAACCATCACTCCCCAAGAGTATGGTGGAACACAATCAAGGGAATAAACTCCCAAGAACAGAGAGCTTACCTTCTCTGATTCCAGCACCGGCTACCTCAGCCTTGTGCTTCCGTCCACTGATATCTTCTTTATCAAGCTCTACATCAGGCAATAAAGATATCAATAACGATTTTCAACCGTTTCATGAAAAGAACCCAGTTTTTTTCCAGATCTCAAGCAAAAACTACCAACAAGTGACTTGTAAACCCCACAAAGATCTATCCAGTCATAACAAAATACCCAAAACCCATAAAAGTTAACTTTAAAGGTTTAACCTTCATCACAACAACCTCTTAAGCATACTTTTCCAAAGAACCATTACCCAAAACCAAACCTAACTCATATAGGTCATTTTTCCTCTTATCACCAAACTCAAAAGATACGGTGAAACTTACATATCTTACCTTAAAACTCTCAAGGAAAACTAGATATCAGCTTCTCCAAGCTTGGATATCCTTAACGTGCCTTCTAACTCTTAAAGATTGAAACTTTGCACTTTCTTTGAAGAAATGATCTCCTTGCCTAATGGTTTTTATAACTAACAAAGGGTGGAAACTAGTTTATAAGGTGATTCTCTTCAATCCTCATGTTGGATGTGAAGATGTTTAGATTAAGGAATGGTTATCTAGGAAGTTTTTCTCACTTTAACAATGGAGGAAATATGAAATAAGAGAGAGAAAGTGTTTCAGCAAAGGCGGTAGAAATTTGGATTACTACTGAAATATCTCACTCGTGCATATCTTAAATAGCCTGAAAGTTAACACACATCATAAAATAATATGAGAGTCTTCCTGCGTCAAAACAACCAGCAGGGAGTCCAACACGTGTAAAAAGGCTAAGTCTGGGCTAAACAGCAAGTACTGATTGTTTTAATCGATTGCATAAGAACCCATCCTTGGTACATAAGAATCCGTCCTTGGTACTATAGTACTTCTAAGGTTCCGCCCAACCACTTTTGGGATCATTAACCCGATAACTCTATAAAAAGGGGTTCCGAGCTCTTTCGGTTTCTCTACCCGGTAGGTCTTACAAGTCAACTAAATACGAGCTCCCCCGAGCTCAACCGAGATCACCCCTGTCTATTCGAGATCACAACCCGGACCTCAAAGAAAAGGAACATATGTGCTCTGCCGAGATAGCTACCCGATCGCTTTTCCCTTCCTTGTTCGAGTTCTTTTCTATACAGCAGCACTTTCCCCCACAAGTGCTATATATATATATATATATATATATATATATATATATATATATATATATATATATATATATACATATATATATATATACACCACTTACTTGGCAATAACCCGGTCAAGAACTATCCCGATCTTCCTTTAAAACTAACATACGGCACGATCCCGATTTTGAAAAGGTGCTATCCACACCCCCTCTTATCCGAGTTCCAAAATACACCCCCTTTGTGACACCCCGGTCACACGAACCCGATCATATCATAGGATCATTATAGCAGACTTCAGCCTAGCCACCTTGGCCTCTAGCAACACCATCTTTCTTTACAACCTCTTGGTAGCAATGACTATTCTCCTCCAATATTGTAAGACTCCTCTGAAGAAAGGCCTTTGCAGAGTCATTGGCACCCTGAAACCCAACTAAACAAATCAAGTTTTTGTCAAAAGGGGTCAGGGTCCTTCATTCTGGCCTATGCCCCACACTCCATAAAGACTCAATGTCCTTTGAAGCATGAATAAACTTAAGGGAGGTGATGGGACGAGAGAAGGAAGAAGGCAGAGAAGACGCCAATATAGAAAAAGTCGATGGAGAAGAAAGCACATAAGCAGCAGGTACAATAGAAGTAGCAGGTGTAGTGGGAGTAGTAGAAGCAGGAGGAGGTGAGATAGGAATGGCAGCAGGGGGCACCGCTGGAGCAGGAGTGTTAGCAGCAACAACAGGCGCCACCATAGGAGCTGGAGCAGAAGCAAGAGCCCAGACAGTGGATGGTGATACAGGCAAACTGGGAAGAAGCCCAGTGGCCTCCCTCATTGCACGAAGGTTGAGAGGGGCTCTTGACTTCTTGCGGCCCGATGTCCCAATACCATCGTCCCACTTCCTCCTAGCTAAAATAAAGGAGAGGATGTTGGGGGAAGTAGCAACAACATCAATAGGGCCTACCCCAGCAGTAGGTCGACCCTCACCTCTAGCCGGAGGGTTAACAAAGGTAGGTGGTATGGTCTCACCTCCAGACCCAGTGTGCTTCACCAAAGGCCTTCAAGGGAAGCTACCCCTTATTCCTACAAAGTAAATAGAACATTACAAATGACAATTCAGATCAAAGATCAAAACATCAAACACAAAAGAAATACATAAAGAAGGAAATCTTACCATCTAAATCAGCGAGAGGGTCATCCGCTTAAGGAAGAGCCAAAATTGCCTGCTTATCCAGAGAAGCTGTCAGCAGTTCCAGGATCGCCTTGTCCGCCCTCTCCACCAAGTTCAACAAGTCTTCATTAAATTACTTGAACCTGGTGGGATTGGATTACCAGTAGGACGGGGAGCCTATCCTGATTGAACATTAATAGTAACCCATCTACCACGATGCCACTATTTTGAACATTGAAGAAACGGTCCTTGAAACGACAGAAGATAATTGAGTCAAACTCAAACAGCCTCTTGGAAACATTATAGAAGGAGACCCATCCAATCTTACCTGTCAATTTCATCTGAAAGAAAAACAAGAAAACTAACACACTTGGTCGGATTTTAAAGAAGGGGTAGATAATCTGGAACGCTCTCACCACTACCCAACTATATGGATGAAGTTGGGAGGGTGCTACATTCAAGAACTCAAGAAGAGCACATTTGAAGGGAGAGAAGGGAAGAAGCAAACCCAGTACCTTGAAGAGGCATTGGTACATAAAGAATAAGGGCAGAACTCTTGGAGTTTCCCTCAAGAAAGGGAATTCATCGCTCCTGCAAGCTTCAACAATTACCTTGCAAAAGTCCTCAGGAGTCATCAACCTCAGTTGATGGCACATGGTGTTCACATACACCGTTAAAGTAAGAAAAGATTTATATTTGAGAATGTTGTCCCTCACCCCTTCATAGCCAGGCACGACAGGGTGGGACAATAGCGATCCAACACTTTGGCTACATCGCACTCGAGGAGAAGCCTGGGCATTTCCACCACCATTCTTTTTCTTTCCTCTCAAAGTAGTAAGAGGAAGAATGGTGGCAAGAGGCATGAGTTTTGTGGCCTGAGAAGCAACAGAAGGTCTCACTTTTTGAGGAAGGTGAGAGGTACCCTTGTCGGGACGATAAGAGTCTGCATTCCTCCCTAAGGAAGAAGACTTGCCATTAGGATTTTCATGGTGACTCTCCTCCTCTGAGGAGTCACCAAAAGAAATAACCTCACGCATAAAGGATTGCTCGATTGAGCCCCTTGAATTGCTACCACCAAGACCCAAGGTAGAGTCGGAGATGGGAGATACAGACATTATCAAAGAATTAAGAAAGTATACCTTGAACAGAGAAAGGGGAAGCAAGAAGAAGACCAAGGAAGCAAAGAAGGCTCTGGAAAGAAGAAAGTCAGAAAGGCAGGAAGGCACAGAAACGCCAAATGTCCACTCCATTTAAATAAAGGCACAACTCTTCAATTAGTGGTGGCATTTGAAACTATTTCCTTGAAATCTACACCATGGTTAAACTCCACTCACCCATTACCGCACGTCTCCAGTATGTGTCCACTCTGTGAGTGACACATATGCATGAGTATTGCATGTATATTGCATGCGTCTTTGGCAAGAAACAAGCATAAGGTTTGATTTCAATATACTCTGCAATGGTTAGATAAGAGCAAAATGTCCAACTTGGACACGTCACTTGCCTGTTATGTTCGACCTCATCTACAAGAACAAAACATGTCCTTCTTGGACAATTCAACAGCAACAGCCCAAACAACGCATATTCAGGATGAGGGTCTTGATAAGCTCACCATATTTGCATTTCTTGCATTTGTCGACACTAGACAACACTTATCCACGCTCGGGGGCTCCATGAGCTCATGACTCCTTTACTTATCAAGTCTACCATCCTTGACACCAAACAATCTCAAGATACACAAAACACTCTTACAACCTCTTTTGCTCGCAAACTGGCTTAGAGGCTGGGGCTTATGTACTATCTAAAATATGGAAAATACACGTGGCCACTTATGTGGGACCTTTTGTACACGTGTCAACCCTCAACATCAGCCCTGCTACAGGAACCCGAACGCACTCCCCTCAGTAGTAGGGTTGTTGCAACCAAACAGGTTATCTCTAAGCTTATTTATTCAAATATTGTTGATAATGCTGCAACCATATTTCAAATATCAGGTACCTGATTATCTGCAAGCAACATATTATCTATAAGGTACAAATTATCTATAACTTAATTATCTACAACATGCAATTATGTATTAGCCTTATCTACATGTTAGTTTTTTACAAAGGCCTAAGGCCCAAGCTCCACACTATAAATATAGGTTTCATCTAACCTTTCTATATATTCCCACTCACGGTGAACATTCACTCATTCACACAATCCAACTCACACGAGTTATACATCAGCCATACACAACCTATTCACTCTCATATATGCTTTACTGTCATATAATTGATGTATTTACTTGAGCGTCAGAGTCTTCTCCTTTGTTTTGTAGGTCCCCCTTCTTAAACAAGGTTGACTCACCATTCGACGTGCAAAGTCTGGAACCCACTTGGACTATGTCCACCCTCACGTGTGGCACTTTTAGATTTTCGTAAGAATTGTAGGATTTGGAGATTCTGTATGAAGCAACACTACTATTGTTATGAGTAACTAAAAGCTACAGTACTTTGACTGTAGCCATCTCATGTTCTTCATTTCTTCTAATTTTTTTCATAGTGGATAATCTATAATTCAATAATTATTGACGAAGCACAAAGTATCCATAATGTTAAAAGAACCAGATATTATGTAATCACAAACATATTTTGATTTGTATATTTATAAGACAAATAATAAATTACTTGTTTCTTTTGTGAACAAACAGAACCCATGAATGAGGAAACTTTTATTTAGCATAAGTGTAATGACCCGCCTCGTTGCTACGATATCACTACTCTAAATGTGTAATTTTCAAATTTTAAATGAAAACTCCATTAATTTGATTATGAAAATGAGAGTAAATATTTCGCGATACTACACTCACCAAACATCACACAAATACATAAATAAATAAATATACATATATATAAATTGAACCATTATATGTCATTCACATGTCAAAACTTAGTTTAGTTTTTACATGTATTTAAGCCTGGAATGTACATGCCTAACTAAAAAGAATCAAGGAACCAACAATGAAAGAGTTAATAACAAAACGCAACTCTCTCCCAAAATGAATTCCAACGTTATCACGTCTACTTGGCGGCTCCAACAAAAAGGATTTCTCTCCAATTTCACCTATTGTTGCTCATCTGCTCCCACGAATGAAGGTTCGCGATCATCACAGTGGTACCAACCACACGGTAAAAAATTGCAAGGTGAGTTTATTATACAATATCAATAAGCACCAGATGACAATGATTAGCAAGAAAACAATGATGATAACCACAATCATTCTCTGTAATCAATCAATTCAACACACACTTAACAAACTAGTCATCAACTTTTTCCAAGGATATCCAATAAGTCATGCACCCCCCATGCACATACACAACATACAAACATGGGCTCATCAATGCACTGACTGTGGATAGAGATTGAAATTCTATGCAATCCCTTTCTTTCTTTAGGAATGCTTAAAATTCGTAAACTCTTCCTCGTAGGGATATCCAACAGGTCACTGCACCCCCCATGTACAACATACATCCATCATGATGACATCATCAACCTAAACATCATCTCTCATCTATGTCATCATCAACATTAATATCATCAACAACATCAATATCAACTCATATTAATATAATAATTAACATCACAAACCTTATTCATTCACAGTCCATATTACCACGAGACTGGTAGTTTAGGAAAATTCTAAAATAAAGAGGAGGACTACAATATAGAAAGCAAACTCTTAGGCCCATTTAAAAATTTAATAAAGAATTAAATAAAAGAATGTATTATAAAATTTTGTGTAGAGTCTCCTTTGTAATTAAGACTTTTCCCAAAAATCCAATCATTACAACAACATCATTCATATTTTTATCCATCAATAACAAATTCATCGCATCCCATTAGTTAAAAACACAGTTTTTCTTGAAAACGAACACACAACAGGAGCAAACATACATCAATAATAAATATATCACATCCCATTAGTTTAAAACATATTATTTCTTGAAAATCAGCACACAACAGGTACACACATACATTTCCATAATTGGGTTCCCTGACCCCCAACTATGATATCAAAAACTATAACCAAACAATAAACTCCCCTCACCTATCTATCTCCCTCTGTTACCTCCTCTTAGCGTCGTTTTGAGCTCTCTCAAGTTCACGTGCTTTGGCCCAAACATAGAACTCTATATACCAAATCAAAGATAATTTAGTATAGATTTCAAAGATAAGGTTAATATTAATATTCGGGGTCAAATACCCACTCAAATTCAAAAAGGGGCTAAAATGGTGTTTTGAAAGTCCACATCAAAAGGATATCATTTTGAAATTCCGATCACACCAATGTGATCGAGGCTCAACGAAGGTCACGAAAATGACATCAATATTATAAAAGGAAACTTTTAAAACATCTCATTTTCAAAGGTTTTTCATAGGAAGTGTAAAAAAATCCAATAATGGTACCCAAATCAAAAGAGATACCTAAAGAGGCTTCAACTAGCTAGGAGAAGGCATAAAAAACACGGTTACCTCGAAGAAACTGAGAAGGGAGGATTGGAGGCTTCGTTCCCTACCGAATCCTCAAGTTGAGTTTTGAAGATTCTGTTCCAATTAAAGTGTTCCTCTCCGTGAAGTGGTTCAATGGTAAGAAACGATAGCTCGTGGCCATCGTCGATGGCCTAGATGGTAGAGGAGGAGGTGAGGGGTTGGGTGTCTATTTGGGGAAGAAGAAGGCTGGTCTTTTTCGTGCTTTTATGTTGCTGCACGTATTTGTAGCCGCCTTTACTCGCCCAGGCGAATTGTTGCTTGCCTGGCGAGCTGATCCAAATTTTGAAATTTTCACTGCTTTTGTGAAAAGTTAATATCTCATGATCCAGATGTTATGAGGCTACCTTTAAAGTTTGACAGAGATCCAACGGTTAACCAATCCAGAATTGTGATTTTACCAAAATAGGTTTTTGGGTCAAACTCGAAATCACACAATTTCAATGCAGATCAAACAAATTCCACATAACCTACCATTCACACCAAGCAGTTGAACAAGGATAAGTCACACAACATTTCAACGAATCTAAATTAATAAAGTAATTAAATAATACAAGAAATACATCAAACATATATTTTCAATTACCGAAATTTCAGGGTGTTACAACAAGGACGAAATAACCATGCAATGGACTAAAAATGGGTGTGAGTTTAAGGTGGCAAACTACAGAGTTAATAATTACTAGTAATTTTTAAAAATTTAATGAACTAGATTGTATTGAAACACAAGCACATCAATTTTAAAGAATTAAATTCATCAAAACTAATCATAATCATAATGTATACAATCAATGTGATCTGCAAATAAACTACTTAGATGTAGGCTTCTCTTGGCATATTGTTGCTTATTATTTATAATTAATGCCAACATATTGGAATTATGTAATGCAATACTGGATTCCCTGATTTTAAAGCATGAGAGAGAGAACATAGAATTTACAAGAATTTTTTTTTTTTTGTCGTTCCCCAGTATTTCAATGCCGCCAAAACATACGCTCTAACTACTTTTTCTTCTTTATTATAACCACATGCAAATATACAAGAAATTATATTTGTGAAGGTCAACTAAAAATCACATGATGTTAATATTATGAGGAAAAAAAATAATGTATCCATTTTTTCATTATACGTACATTCACAATATCAATGAAAATAGTAGAATCATATTTTCTCTTTTATTTAATCCATTCCTTGAATAAATTTTAATATTCTTTTGTATGGAAAAAAGTTGTCCCAAAACAAAACAATAATATATAAAAGCCTATTTGTGAAGATCAAAGCCAAAAAGAACTGTACTATACATTACTACTATTAATTAATTAAACATACAAAATATGCCACTTTTTTGTACTCACCCAAGTAAATTGCAAAAATGAAAGTGTTGATGAAGGTGATACCCCATTGAAGAGATTAGGGACACAACAAAAAAATTTAAATCAAGTTAATACTAATGAATCTTAGATATTTTTAAAAAATACAATATATAGAGAGGATTGAACATAAAATCTTGGCAATGTAGTAGAAAATTAATTAATCTAATCTCACCTTGCTTTCCTTTGTGAGTTTGTCCCTCTCTTATACTACTATTGTCCCATAGGGGAGCCTCATATCTACTAATCTATCTAAGCCTTCAAAATCAACAAACGCTAGGAGATTCAGTGCTGAAGGTAAAGCAAAAGGTAAACCTTAGAAATTAACCAAAAATAAAAATAAAAGATAAAAAATGAAACTTTTATATGCAAAGGTTCAAAGGGTAATAATAATGCTAACCTTAGGGGATTTGGGTAACTGGAGACCCGAAGATGATTGTGTGGGAGTGGAAGGATGGTATTCGGAGGTGTTGTCGACCAACGAAACAATGGTGGGTGAGACACCGCCGAAACACCTTTCTGCGATAGTGGAGGAATCATGAAAGGCTCTAGGAATGTGAACACAGGAATCCAAACCAAGAGCCAACTTCAATTTTCTCCATTTGCTTCCCATTATTATTTTTTTCTTTTTTCAACCAAAATGGTTGGCAAATAGATCTTCTGGAAGTGATTCAAGTGGGTGTGGAGGTTGGAGATGAATGAGTGTATGTGAAAGATTTGAACTTTGAAGTGCCCAAGAGAAAACATGCTACAATTAGACATGGGTGAGAAGAAGGGTAGTGGCTTAGCTGGAGGATAGGAACCAAAGCAAGTAGGAAGAAAGATAAAATAGTGGTTGTAACCAATGGGAGGAAGAAAGAAAGGAAAAAGAGAAGGAACTATAGAGAAACCAAATGACAATTTAGTCTCTTCTTTTTAATTTTCTATAGAGAAGAGCTCAACGAAAATTTTCATAAACCGATGTTGAGTGGCAAAGTTTCTACATCGGTCTTTCTTTAAACCGATGTTGAACAAGTGTTTTTATGACAATTTTTCAAAAACCATCTTAGAAAAGTTTGTTTAATTATTCATACTTCTAACTTTGATTTGATGTCATAAAAAGACTGATTTCTAGTAGTGTACCCAACAAACGCCACAATATTATATTGAATTGTTGTTGTCTTTATTTAATAGAAATAAACAACTTAGTAAATATGTTTAAATTATGCAAAACCACATTAGGATGAATACATAATAAAACTGAAGTGTTATATTTAAACCATGCTACCCAATATGATTTGCCTAAATATAAAAATTGGCATAGATAATTGCTAAAAAATGTGACGAAATAAATTATAAAAAATCTCTCTAATATAACATGTGGTAAACAAAGTATGTGAATACGTTTATTGTAATATCCCCAAAATTTAAATATGTTAATTAAAGATAAAAGGAGAAATTACAAAAAATGCTTAATGGAAAATCACCATATTACCCTTTCCTTTGATGTGAGAATTACCATACTAGCCTTGAAGTGAATATTACAATAATACCCTTGGAGTAAATATTACAAAAATACCCTTGGATTTTTTGGAGAAACTTGGAGAAGAATAAAGTGAGGTAAGCATGATGTCTCCCTTGAAGAAGAAATTACAGTAATACCCCTGAAATGACAAATTACCAAAATACCCTTAGTAACAGATAAACATCACAAGAAAACTTGGAGTACCTAGACTGTCTAAAAATTTATGATTAGGTAGGTCAGAAGATAAGTCTCTAAATTTTACTACTCAATATAATAAATGCAAGAAAATAAACCTTACAGTTGTAACACCCCAAAATTTTGGAAATTATAGTCAATTACTAGGGTAAAATGATAATGAGAGGCAACACAAAAGATTTGGGGGAAATGACGAAAATACCCCTGGACATTTCAAAAAATGACCAAATTACCCCTAGGTATTTTAGCAAAATATCTTAAGGAGGAAATTTTATAAATACCCTTGAATACTTTGGAAATAACTAGAATACCCTTAGAGTAACAATTTCAGGGATACCCTGAACATCTTTGGAAATGACGATTTTACCCCTAGGGGAGTGGCAAAATTACCAAAATACCCTTTAGGTTTAAAAAATGACCAAGATGACTTTAGAAATTTATGGGAACCTGAATATTGGATAAAATACTTTTAGATAACAAATGATGAGCAAGGTTGATGGCAGAGAACCCTGAACTAGAATTTCTAGGAATTTTGGAAGATAAATTGAAAATAGTTTAATATAGACTACCTCAGGTATCAAGAAAACCCCAGGAAAATAATAGATACAATCTATGGAGTTTCTCTTAATTATGAGAGGAATAGGGTTCCTAAATGAGTTAGTTTAGTAATTTTAATCATTCAAGGCAAAATGGACCAATAAGAAATTAGAATCTAGCTATTGTGGGTAAATAAAGGAAAATTAGATATATTTGGATTTCTAAATGAAGCCTTGACCGTATGACGCAAGATCAATGGAGAAAAGCTTTGGGAACATTCAACAATGAACACATGGAGAGTTAAGGAGACTAGCCATTTCCATTGGTACATTTGTAAAGTAAGGTAATAATGAACTAAGAAGATTTTTTTTTGAAGTAAACTTCTCCTTGTTTTCCTTGAACACGTGGATAGTTATATGTATTGTTTCAAAGATCCCAACGGTAAAAAGTTAAATATATTGGATAGTAATGTAACCTTAAAATTTTAAAGAGATCCAACGGTTAACAAATCCAGAATGAGTATTTTAATAAAACGGGTTTTGGGATAAACTTAAGAATGGATGGAAAACATAAAAATCTTCCTTGGCAAGTTATTCTACGAAATTACAAGAAGGAAATGAAGATTTTTCCTAAGACTCAGCCACTCCACGTGCACAATCAAGAAGAGTGGAGAATTATTAAGAAAATTCAAGAAACAAGGCCACTTGTGTGAATAGCCAATCAAGATTAAGCCACTTGGAAAGCAAGGTCATAATGACCTAGGAGATTTTTGTAGAAGCAAATGTGTCTTGCAAGCCTAGCAATCCACGTGAGAATGAAGAGGAGTAGACACTTGGAGAATGCAAAATAACTAGCCAATAAGGTAGAACAATGTGGAAAAGTTAGCAATGATAACTTAGGAAGATTTTTGTAGAAAAGCTAGCCATTCCAACGTGAAAGCAAAGAAGCAATTGTGGATTGCTCTCCAAGCTAAGGAGGTACACGTGCAAATGAGAAGGAAGAGAGAAGGATGTGGAATTCTCTTGAACTAGGACACTTGGAGGGTGCAAAATGAATAGCCAATAAGATGAAACCTAGTGGAAAGTTAGCCATCATAACCTTAGAGATATTTGTAGTAAAAATCAAACTTAACCACCTTATAAAAGGATGGTGGGGACCGAAAATTTGGCTGCCCAAAGGGAAGCCAACGTGCCAAAACCCACTCCAAAGCATTTCCATTTCATTCTTTTCCAATTCCACCTTTTACCTAAAGCAAAACAAAGGCCTACACCCTTGGAAACCTCACGTGAAGCACTAGGAGAACAAAGGAGCAAGGCTATTCAATTTTGAAGAAGGAAAGCAAGGTATGGGGAAGTTTATGATAACCCAAGTTTGAATGTGAATTATGTTAAGAGTTCTAGTTGGTTTCATAAGAAAGTAAGCCTTGTATACTAGGTGTTTGATGAATTACCTCAAAGAACTAAGATAGTTACATGAATGATTATTAGACTAAGTGACTTGATTTTAGGTTAAGGAATGATTGTTATATAAATAATTAGAACTTAACTTAATGAATGAATGTAAGGTACTTAAGATTATAGATAATATGGCTATCATAAAAGAAAACAATTGTCTAATGGAATATTTTACTCAAATCAAAGTATCTTATGTTTTTACTAAAGTTTATAAGTGGTTCATGTTTATAAGGGTTAATAAAAGTGTTGAACAGGTTTATTTATTATTAGAATTATGTAGAACCTTATAAAGATTAATGTTTAAGTAGCTTTCTTTAAAGTATTCTATGAATCCAAGCTTGCACACCATGGGTTTGATAATTGGTTACAATGAATGAAATATGTTTAAGAGTTGTTGGTTTGAATCTTTATTGTTGGATTTGAATTATTGAATGCTTAAAGAAAAGGTTATGTATTATTCCATGTGTTGTGAAGTTGAAATACACAAAGCTTAAGTGTTGTTGAGTAATTCTATATACTTTGATAAAGTTAACATGTTGCTCAGTGTCTTATGAATTTACATGAATTTTAAGTGGTTTTATGATTTTGATGATGAGAAATGAGTCAAGATGTATATTATGTTGATGATGAATTGTTGGAATTCTTGTGTTGTTAAGTGTGTTGTGATTATTTATAGATTCCAAAGAGTTTTGTTGAAACTTTGTGATTAAATAAGTGGTTGAGTTTTATGACTTATCTTTGAAGAATTTATGGAGTGGAACTATGGCTGTATGCTTAGATTGTTGTGTAAAGCTTTATGTGATGGTTGAAAGAAGCTTTACGTATTGTTTTAAAAGCATATGTCATGAGTTTTCAAAGATGTTGATCTTTGAGGTGCATGAGACATAAAAGAAGAATAATATTAATGAGAAAAGATGTGATAAAAGTGAATCATCCATGCATTTTCATATGCATATGCCCGGCGGGGGTTAAGCCGTGAAGTTGTTTGTCAGATAGCTAAATTGAGTCCATGCGTTCAGAGGAGTCTGAACTAGGGGGTAGTTGAGACAGTGAGGACCACACCACCATGATGATCACATAGGTGGAGGTGACATTCCTACGCGCCACTGGGCTACCCTGACTTAATGGATAAGTTCGTTCCACTGAGAGAGGGTGGGGCTATCTTGACTATGGCCATTTGATGATGAGATGTTGAGACAATCATGCATCATATAAAGAAGATGAGCATGCATTACATGCATCACATGATGAGTATGAGGAAGGAGTATCTGTTGATGAGTATGATATATATTTGTGTATGGATGGTATGATTTAATCTGTGTGCTACATAGATGGTGTGATTTAATCTGTGGGTAAATCATGCGTGTTTGTTAATTTATAAATATCATTATAACTATGTGTGTATATATTATTTTATGTATGTTTTATTCAAACTGTGTTTGTCATAAACTTACCCTATGTTTTGTGTCTGTGGTTGACACCTGTGATGACCCCAATCTATTTGGGCGAGCAGAGAAACAGTAAAGCAGTGGATGACTATGAAGAAAAGATGATGAAGATGTATTGATGAGTTGTACTAGATTTAAATTGGTTGTATTTTATGTTGGCATGTATTTGGGACTGTATAATGAACTATACTTGTGGACTGTATTGTTGGACTGTGCCTTATTCTTATTATAAATAAACCGTGGTGAGGGAGTATCGTTTATGTTACGAATGAATTGTAAAAACCGTGGAGAGAGAGAATTCGTTTATGATAGGGACGACTAGGAGAACTTGCAAGCAAAGCGAAAAGAATTTTCCATGAAATTTATAACTAAGATAATTCTAATACAAAGAGGAAACGAGATTTTATCTAAAATCAATCGAACATGAGAGAGTAAAAGGAGGTGTTACAACAGTAAAAATGAAGGAAAAATGCATGAATATCTAAAGCTACCATTAGCTATAGTTTTAGACCATGTGATAATATGATGAGGAAAATTATCACATGAGAAACACCTGCAATGGTAGTGTGATACAAGAAGGATAGGATAGAAGATAATGGATTCAAGTGGCAAGTTTAGAAGTGCATAGAATATATTTGTATCATGATTATTTAACTTAAAGAAAGAAACCAATCTTAGTCGTGTAGGATTCTGGGCAAAGGCTCAAGATTTTAGATGTATGGCATATAAGTAGCTAGCATATTAATTGGAAAACACATGAAGTACAAGTGGTATAAACATTAAAATTAGGTTCAACCACACGTGATTGTGTACGTGAGATTGTTTTAGCAAAACCAATAGGAATTTAAGTGTAGCCTTATGTGAGTGTGTGTATACGTGAAGGCATAAAGGAAAAGGTGAAAACATGTAGTATGTAAGTAAAACAAAAAGAGATAAGCCTCTTAAGGAAGCATTGCACATGGAACTTAAGCATTTAATGAAGGAATATTGCATGATTACATGACATGATTACTTATTGAACTAAAACTAAACTAAGGTATAACTGGACTTGCATCCTAACCAATTGTGCTTCTATAAATACTCCCTTAGAATTAGATTCTGCACATTGACAAGCTTCCTTTCCCTCAGCCTCACAGCCAATTCTCTCTTTTTCTCTCTTCACTCAAACAAAGCTCTCATCTCCTTCACTAAACCATGTCAACCACACTTTTTGTTCTAGCTTTCTTCACTTAGTTCTTCTAGATCTAGCTCCTAAGTAAGTTGTTCTTGGAGAAATGTTGAAGCCGAAAGATCTTCGAGGTGTGTTCCAGCCGTGATCTTCAAAAATCAAGGAGATCTATTGATTCAAGCTCAAGTTAAGAAGAAAGTACAAAGGAAGCTCAAGGTAGGTTTAGGTTTATTTATCACTTGATTCTTGAGATTATTCAAATGGCTTTAAGCTGAATTTTGGACTGCTTTTAAATTTACATCTCTCTCTGTATTTTAACAAATGAGGTGTTTGACCACTCATTTTAAATCTTAGGATGTCCTCTATGTTGTCCTAAAATATGGGACCAAACTGAGTAATGAATCGTGCCTGGAATTTATTTGAACCCAAGCTGTCCGAAACTGTCCACACCCAAATAGCTATTGCCACCAGTTTTTAAAATTTTATATCTCTCTCATTTCTTACTCAAATTAGGATTATGATACATGGAATTACAGATATAGATGTGAACTATAACATATAAAAAATTTAGAAAAATCTGGATTGTTTACTGCTTGTAGTCGCCAAAACAATAAGAGATGTTAGTGTCCCATTTTGAGCATGCTGGCAGATTTGGAGTTTTGTTTTTCAAATACTATATATAGAGTTCTAGAACTCAAATTGAAGCATGTGATACCTTGTTATAAAGTTTAGGAAGTCTAGTTTAACATACTAAAAGATGAGAATTTAATGACTTGTAGATTAGCACAGATTATAGGAAGAATCAAATCATATGTGGTGAGAAATCTTGTTGTTATGATGTTCTTGGGCTGTTGTCATTAATTATATTTGTATGAACTTGAATGAGAAAATATGAGTATTCTAGATTCATCATGTGATAAATGAGTAGTAGACTTTTTGATCTTGTTTATGTTATGATGATGGAGATACTTGTGGATTAATGATAGTATTTAATTGGTTGTGAACACTAACTTGAGTGCACATGTGTTTCAGCCAATGGTGAGATATGTTAAAAAAAGTTACAATTTAATTTATTGTATGGTGTAACTGAACTACAATAGTTTCATGATGTTTTTTATTCAATGAGATGAGAACTGTTCCATGGTTGTGTTTGTGGTTGAAAAGCAAGATCTATGTAAAGGTTTGGAGATAAATGAATATTGAAAGCAAGGTCCATATAGAGATCTTGGAATCGAATACTATTGCTCATGTCCATAGAGTGACATGAGGTTTTGCTCCATATCCATCGAGTGATATGGAAAGGTCCTTGATCCATAGAGAGATCTTGGATGCTCATGTCCTTAAAGTGACATGAGGTTTTGCTCCATATCCATAGAGTGATATGGAAAGGTCCTTGATCCATAGAGAGATCTTGGATGCCCATGTCCATAGAGTGACATGAGGTTTTTCTCCACATCCATAGAGTGATATTGGAAAGGTCCTTGATCCATAGAGAGATCTTGGATGCTCATGTCTGAAAATACAATAAATACACTGCAAATGAACCAAGAGGGGGGGGTGAATTGGTTCAAACTGGATATTTAAAAACTTTCTGAAATAATTTGCGGAATTAAAACTTAGGATCATATCACAAGTTCGCCTTTTTCAAATTCAGAAATCTTTCTTCACGCAAGATCAACCTTAGTTATGAAACCAATGACAGAAAATTGTTTCTTTGATAATAATGCTTGATTTCACAAAGATATGTAATGAAACATACAGAAATCTAAACAGAAGACAAAGCAATTATACTAGTTCACCTCTCAACCTTGGATGCTACATCCAGTTGCTTCCAACCCACACTAGGTTAGAGTAATTAATATATCAAAGAATCTTTTACAAGTAAATTACAAGTGACCTCTTTATCAACACTAGACAAAGATACTGATTCTAAAACCCTATTAGAATACAAATCACAAGATACTGAGAACCCTACTTAGAATCCCAAACCTAGAGAACCCTACTCTAGTAAGCTTGAAAAGAAACCTATTGATATATCACAATACAATAGAAAATGTTAGAACATCTAAAAAGATAGGTTCAAGATAAACACAACCTGAGATCTTTCATGTATGAATGAATGAAACAAAATGAGATTACCACCCTCTCCAGGTTGTAAAGAACAATACCTCAGAATCACTATCTTGAAAACCTTCTTTCTTTAAAACATCTTCTAAAAAAACTCAGAAATCTTGATCACACAAGATGTGGTTTACACTTAGATCAAAATAGTATGTTGGGCACTTTTGAAATCTTAGAAACTTTTGGGTAAGTCACTCTCCTTTAGAGTAAATCGTTCAATGTCTATTTATATGAAAGAAACTCACCAAGCTTTATATAAAACAAATTTAACTGACAATAATCGATTAATCCGCTAGTGTAATCGATTAAATTGCCATAAGTAATCGATTAAAGTAACTAGATAATCGATTAAACTATTCATCAGCTTTCTAGAAATGGTTTCATGAACATAATAATCGATTAAACCGTTCAGTAATCGATTAAACCAGAACAGCATCATGAAAAACAAATTAAGATAATTGATTACGTAATGAGGTAATCGATTAAACCAGTGATGCATGGTTTTTCATAAAACACTGTAATCGATTACAAGAAACCAGTAATCGATTAAACTATTCTTCAAGGCTTTTCCAAAATAGTTTGAATGTCTTTAATCGATTAAATTGATTGTGTAATTGATTAAAGTAGTAAGATTTTCTTTTTAAAGAACTTTAGCCTTTGAGAACTTAACTTCTTGTAAAACCATTTAATTTCTTTGAAACTTAAAAATCATGTATGCATGATCATGAGAATGCACATACTAATGAAAGATCACAAGACATTTAACTTGAACCACTTAGACAAATTACAAATGCCTTCAAAATGATTGGGCATGTAAAAAGCTAAAATATAATCATGCCTTCAACATTGCTTCAATCTCCTTGCAGCTTCCCTTAAACTCAACAATCTCCCCCTTCTTGGCTTTGAGCATGCCAAATCAATTTGTCCATTTGTCTAATCTTTTGATTGTTGTAGAGGGATGAATGATTCCTGAAATCCAAGTCAACTTTTGCAAGATTAAGCATAAGCATCAATCATTTCATTTAAAATATGCTCCCCCTGTCTTAGGTATATTTTTGAAAGTTAAAAAAAACATTCATGCAATACTTGTAAGTCTTCCAAAGTTAACAGGCATTCATGCAATACTTGTAATATACCATTTTCTCCCCCTATAACATACAATATTTCAATCATTTCTGCCCCTAAATGTATTACAAATATTACAAATATTTCTCCCTCTATTTGGCTTATCAAAGACAAAAACAATGATTCATATATGAACATGGAGAATAAAAGGAGAGAACAGAAATACTTGTATTAATCAACAGCAAGCAGTACATTAATCAAACTGAAATTGAAAATACTAAAACAACCAGCAAACAAAGCAATAAAGGACAGAAGATAACAAGAGCATAATGAAACAGTAGCTAGAGAGAAAAACAAAAGCACCCTAAGCAATCTAAGCTTATTTATCCATATCATCCTGTACAAGTCTAGCTTCTATATTCTCCAATCTAGACTTCATCTCTTCCATAGATGAATTTGTCTCAGCTCTATGCTCATGATGAAGAGACAACAGTGCATCCATCTTTTGAATCATAGGAGACTCAAAAGGACTGTAGGAAGGATGAGTAGAACCTTCAGCCTCTTCTCCTTCTTCTGCATCAGCTTCCTCTTCACCCTCAATTGGAGGCAATTGTTGTCCAGCCATCTACCATCCATAAAGTGTTTTAACCATTCCAAGCTTGGTTAAATGTTTTTCCTTAATGAGGCTATTGCTGGAGTTTGTGTTGTCAACAACCTCATTAGTAACATCAACCTTGAAGTAATCAATAAATCTGGAAATCAGGACAGCATATGGAAAAGGTAATTCATCAACCTTTTGGACTTAAGCATGATCTCCTGAATTATGATAATCCAATTCATCTGAATACCATTTTTCAGACCATAAACAATATGAAGATCATCATCTGTGGCTTATGCATGATTAGTGGACCTAGGAGTCAGGATGTAAGTGATGATGTAATGAAGGAGTCTGTCCTCATGAGTCATAGGACCTGTACTGAGCCTCAATTTTAGCCTCATTTGAGGATCAAGAAGCATTCCTCTGTAGGTTTCCACTCTATTGTATCCTTCAGCTTCCTCCTCAAATTTCCTTTCTCCATCAAAGGAAATACCAGCAACCTCCTGCCAAATTTCAAGAGTAATTTCCATGGCTACTCCATTCACTTGAGACAAGATAGTCCCCTCCATAGAAAACTTAGAACAGGTGTAAAACACCTTCACTAACTCAGGGTAAAAGGTACCCTTCATCTCAACAAACTTCTTTAAACCTTGGGCTTTAAGCATGGCTGGGAATTGAAAACCTTCTCTACTGAACCAACCAAGGTCAAGGTGTTTTGGTGGACATATAAGTTTGGTGGCATTGAATTGGAGGTAGGTCATTTTCTCTCTCTCATTTGAAAACCAGTTGTCTAATCTACTTACTGCAGGATTAGATGTTTCACCAGCCTTTCTCTTAGAGGTTTTGGTTCTTTTAGGAGCAGACATATTGGCAATGTGAAGCAAGGCTATATGGACAGAGGTTCAAGACTCAGAAAAGTAACAACACAGCAAGGCTTAAGATAGAAGATGGTGTGTTTATTCGCTTCACCATAGGCTGTTTATATAGAAGATTTTGGGCTCCAAACTTGAAATTTGAAATGTGTAACAATTAATACGAATTAACCCACTAAATTTAAAGCACAGTTGATTCAAAATTTGAATTTGGTGGCAGTTGGGCAGTTACAATTTCCAAGATAAAATCTGCAGATTCTATAGTAACTCCATGAATAATCGATTATTTCGTAATGTAATCGATTATTCCAGTGAAGATTTGAGTTTTCAGACATTTTGCATTCAATATAATCGATTAGCATTCACTGTAATCGATTATTCCAGTGACTTTCATTTTCTGGAAAAATTTTCTCATGAAGAATAATCGATTATCCTATTACTGTAATCGATTACACAAGTACAAACATCATTCTAAATAGCATTTCAAGTTCATTTAATTGATTAATTCGTGCCTTAATTGATTATTACAGTAAATTTATCAGTATGAATAGTGATTATGCAGTATATTTCGAATTTGTATGATTTTGAGATTAAAGGCCAATCAATGATTCAATTTCATGTAAATGAGCACATACACATCAAGCTAACACAAACTAGATTCATCTAGTATCCCTAGCATTTTTCTAAGTGTGTAAAATCTATCTCTATCCAAAGGCTTAGTGAAAATATCAGCTAATTGATAATTGGTTTCAACAAACTCAATTTTGATGTTAACCTTTTGGACATGATCTCTAATAAAATGATGTCTGATTTCAATGTGCTTGGTTCTAGAGTGCATGATAGGATTTTTGGATATGTTGATGGCACTAGTGTTATCACACAACAGTGGTATCTCCTCTATCTTAACACCAAAGTCTTGAAGTTGTTGCTTCAACCAAAGACTTTGTGCACAGTAGCTTCCAGCATAAATATATTCAGCTTCAGCAGTGGATAAGGCAACACATGATTTCTTCTTGCAGTGCCAAGAAATCAATGAGCTTCCTAACATGTGGCATGTTCCACTTGTACTCTTTCTATCCAATTTGTACCCTGCAAAGTCAGAATCAGAATATCCAATCAAGCTGATAGATGTACCTTTTGGATACCAAAGTCCTACTCTTGGTGTAGACTTGAGATACTTAAGGATCCTCTTGATTGCAATTAGATGGGATTCTTTGGGATTTGCTTGATATCCAGCACACAAGCAAACACTCAACATAATATCAGGTCTACTAGTAGTTAAGTATAACAAAGATCCAATCATTCCTCTGTATTTAGACTCATCAACACTTTTTCCCTTGTAATCTGTGTCAAGATAGGTAGAAGTTGCCATTGGTGTTGCAGCATCCTTACAATTCTCCATTTCAAACTTCTTGATTATCTCTTGACAGTATTTGGCTTGACTAAGGAAAGTTCCATTCTTTAATTGCTTGACTTGTAGTCCTAGAAAGAATGTAAGTTCCCCCATCATTGACATCTCAAATTCATTCTGCGTTGATACTGAAAATTCTCTGCACATAGATTGATTAGTTGAACCAAAAAATCATCTACATAGATTTGAACTAGCAACATATCATTTCCTCTTTTCTTGATGAACAAGGTTTTGTCAACTTGACCTCTTATGAAATATTGTTCAAGCAGAAATTTACTTAACCTTTCATACCAAGATCTTGGTGCTTGTTTCAAACCATACAAAGCTTTTCTTAATTTGAAAACATGGTTAGGATGTTTATGATCAACAAATCCAGGGGGCTAGTCTACATATATTTCTTCTTCAATGTAACCATTTAAAAATGTACTTTTGACATCCATTTGAAACAATTTGAAATTCATTAAACATGCATATGCAAGCAACAACCTAATGGCTTCTAATCTGGCTACTGGAGCATAAGTTTCACCATAGTCTATGCCTTCCTCTTGGTTGTATCCTTTAGCAACCAATCTAGCCTTATTCCTTACTATGATACCACTTTCATCCAGCTTGTTTCGAAAAACCCATTTTATGCCAATAGGTTTATGAGTTGATGTTCTAGGGACTAACTCCCAAACTTCATTTCTTTTAAATTGGTTTAACTCATCATGCATAGCCATTAACCAGTGTTCATCCAGCAAAGCTTGACCAATACTCTTTGGTTCAATCTGTGAAACAAAAGCCATGGTACAACAAATATTTCATAAAGAAGATCTAGTAGAAACTCCCTTGGATACTTCCCCTATTATATTGTCAAGAGAAAGATCTTTTGTTGTCCTCCAATCCTTGTGCTTTTGTAATGGTGTAGATTGTTCCATTGCATCATTTGGTTTAGCCTTTTCTTTATCATTCAAATCATTAACTTACAAAAATTCTTCATTTTGACTTGCATCATCATCACACTCCAAATTCTTTTTTGGAAGGATTACATTCATCACAAATGACATGGACAGATTCCTCAACACACAATGTTCCTTTATTAAAGATCCTATAAGCTTTACTTTGCAAAGAGTAACCAAGAAAAATTGCTTCATCAGCTTTAGAATCAAATTTGCCAAGAGAATCTTTACTATTGTTTAATACAAAACACTTGCAGCCAAATACTCTCAAATGAGATATGTTTGGTTTCCTTCCTTTGTATAGTTCATAAGGGATTGTCTTCAAAATAAGCCTTATAAGAATTCTATTCAAAGTATAACAAACCGTACTTACAGCATCAGCCCAAAAGTGCTTAGGCAAGTTTGTTTCATTTAGAAGTGTTCTTGCACCTTCCTCAAGAGATCTGTTTTTCCTCTCCACAACACCATTTTGTTGGGGTGTTCTTGGAGCTGAAAAATTGTGATTAATTCCAAACTCTTCACAGAATTTTTCAAAGTATTCATTTTGGAATTCTCCACCTTGATCGCTTCTAATTGAAACAATATTGCCAGCTTTTTCATTTTGAATTATCTTGGCTAACTTTCTAAATGTTGTGAATGCATCACTCTTGGATCTTATGAACAAAGTCCATGTGTATCTTGAGTAATCATTGTTAGACTTTTGGCAAGCGTACCATTTGTCATTGTAAGTTACAAAATTTATAAAAGTTCGTCTCCACAGGGACTTGATTTTTACTCAGTTAATTCAAATAAAGGTTAACAGTTTAATAGTTTTGTACAATGAGTGTGAACAGAGTTTCATGTAGTTGTGGATTAACAGAAATTATGAAAATTGAGAAGAAATGGAAATAATAAATTTAGTGCGGAAGATTATGAGTAATTACGGAAAATTACGAAAGATTACGGAAAATAAAACAAGTTTGATTAATTCGAGAACGTAGGATTGGATTTCATCGTTCGTACCCTTAGTATTCAATTAATATTACCATGCATAAGTTATTTTCTTTTATTATTGATGCACACATAAAATCACCCCAAATTGGTCCCTCGTATTTGAGAATCCTAAGAATATTTATCAAATATCGATCCCTCGCATATGAAATAAATACCCCAGCATTATGATCATATTCGCGTGTTATTTGCAATCTAAATGTTATGCTCTATTCCTAGTAACGTAACGTGAAGAGTAAATTATTCAGTTCGAGTTTTAAGAGTACTTTCCAGTTAAACTTAGAACCTTATTTCAAGAAACTATTGATCAAGTAGAATCAAGCATTAAGTATGGAATAAATTTACCAATAATAAATAGAAAAGACTTATGCATAAATAAATATTAAAAGAGATACTTAAGGGTAAGAAGATTACATCCAATCCTTTGAGAGAAGCTAGCCAAGCATGGAGAGAACCTCCTTAGAAGAATAGATGAAAGAACTCATCATCGCTTCTTTTCGGCAGAGTTTCCACACTAATCTTCACCTCTCTCACTAACCTAAGCTATCTACTACAAGATTTGAAGAACCTCCAGCTTGAGAGGAAGCTTAGGAGTAAGGGAGAAGAGAGAATTGAAGTTGCAAGAAGTGAAGTGAGCCTTAGGGGTGCTTGGGTAGTTATAGGGGCTGATCTGCTCGTGTTTGGTCGCCCAAGCGAGTTTAAGGCCCAAGTTGCACGTCCACTTGGCCACTTGGAGGCCTATTTGCTGGTGTTGCTCGCCCAAGCGAGCCAATTACACTACATTCACTCGCCCAAGCGAGTTAAATGTACTTCCAGAAGAGTCTTTGGGCTTTTGATGCATTATGGGCCTGAATTGCTTGCTGCACCTCCTTATTTTGCTTATTGATCCCTTTTTGCTTGTTTTAAGTGTACGGAAGCTTCAGAATTTATGGAATCTTGCAAAATACAAAAGAAGATTGGATGAATCATCAAGAATTAAAACACATCATTAATGTTAAGCGCTAAATACAAACTAACTACATTAGGGCAAATTTTTGATAGATATTCTTAGAAAAATACAAGATAAGTGCCTTAAATGTAACCCTAATTCACTAAGATATGGCACTTATCAACTCCCCCCAACCTAGGATCTTGCTTGTCCTCAAGCAATAGTACTATATTTTTGTTAATTGGAAACATGTTTTATAAAGAATCAACTTCTCAAAAATGATCAGAACATATTTTCAAATAGTTAACCTCAAGAAGTGAAACCAAAAGCTGAAATTCACATAACCAAAATGAGATTAAGATCAATTTACATTTCCTTTCTAAAAAATATCAGAAGAAACATATGACTGATTCGTACAGAGGAAAACCTCTCAAGTGTTTAATTCTGTCACAGGTAAGTGTTTCATCTCAATTCCTACACTGATATTTTATAGATTGATTTTGCAATTCATTTCTTATCAAATCAAAGTGCATAATCAACAAGGATCATTAGGGATTTTATGGCTGGGCTTTTGGTTAGAAAAGAAATCTTGGTTTTTCTGGATATTCAAAGAACCTTTAGAATAGGAGAGCATATACAGATAAAATAGTGAAATCGCGACTTCCTATGTCTTCCTTTTTTTCTTCCAAGATATCTATCAATCTTTTTATTCACCCAACTTTGTACAATACTTTAAAATACAAGGAATTTGTTTCCTTTTCTTTTTCTTTTTCTTTCACTTCTTTTCTTTCTTTTCTTTTACATGAATAGCATATAGCCACAAAAAGCCTTTTTCATAACATGAATTACTTAAAGGAAGTTTCCCATCAACAGATCATTTCCCCTTTTTGCTGTCCTATCCTAAGGTAAGGTAGGGAATTCCTATCCTAGGTTAGGGTTTTAACAAAATATCAACTGTTTGGCTTAAAAAGGGTTGCAAATGGTAAATCATTATATTCATATTGGGATAGCTTTTTGGACAGTGGCTAAAAAAGATGTTCAAAAAGAAAGAAGGCCTAAATCATATCCATGCATCATATGTTATGACAATTAGAAATTAATGCAAAATTACTATAAATCATATCAGTGAGGACTCTCAATATAATTTATGTGGTTGCACACACTTACTAGGCTTAAGGTCTGTTTTCATGTTCAAATCAAATCAATGTTTTGAAAGATATTCTTTATTAATTTCATGTAAAGAGTCTTGCCTTCATTTGATATTTGGGAAAATCATTTCATTTGTTTTTCATTCTCAAGATTTTTCAGAAATCATTTTGTTGTTTTGATCCAATATTAAAAACAAGATTCAAAACAATATTTGTTGATTCTTTTCAAAACATGTAATTTTTTCAAGAAAATTATTTCTTTTAAGTCCCAAAAAAGATTTTTATATATTATATAATTACTTTAAACAAAAAGCAAAAATTTTGGTATAATTTTCAAAAAGACATGTTAATAGTATATAATACCAAAAAATTATCAGTGCATCTAACTAAACAAAGATGAAATAATTAGTAATAATAAAAGTAATATAGTAACTAAAGCATTCAGAAAGCGATAAAGACAAAAATATCTAACGTAAAGTATTCAGAAAAGTAAAGAAAGCTGAAAATAAATTAAAACAGAGTCACAGTGGTATAAATGGTGCAAATCCATGATATCCGATGCCTGATTCTACTCCAAATCATCCTCATCTTCCTCTCTTTCAGCAGCTCCCTGCTCATGTATGGGGTCAGCTACAGGCTCCTACTCGACTCCCTGGTCTCCTGCCCCCTCCTGAAATATTGGCATGTCCCCAGGCCATGCTACATAAGCGCTGAACTGCTCTGGGGTGGCCCAGTGGAATGGAGTGGGGTCCTGTCTGTGCTAGTGCTGGGTGTAGTCATAGAAGCTCTGATTCAGCTGCACCTGCCCTCTATGATTAGCAGCCTGTTGAGCCACCACATGCTGCATATAGGTGTGCATCTGGAGTTCCATGCGCTATAGATGAGCGGAAATGGACTCCATGGATGCTGGCAGTGGTGGCTGTTCCTCCTGTACCTGTCTAGCTAAACAATATTTTTCAATAAAAACACGGTTAATAGGAGGTCTAATGGTCTTTGAGGG
>QARZ01039338.1:3542-56217 GCA_013407115.1 Glycine latifolia
ATCGATTATTCCAGTCTGAGATTGCAACTGCACATATTTTGGAAGCCAAAGATCACTTAGGGAAAGCTTGCACTTCAAGCTTCATTTAGGCTTCATTTCACTTGTATTTTCATTATATTTTAGTTGCATTTAGCTTGTAATTCGTGGCCTATATAAGGTTCCAAAAACTGAATGTAACTAACTTTGGTTCATTAATACAATTTTTGAAAATTGTGAGTTTCTCTCTTGTTCTTGTTCAAGAACTTCTTGAGTCATATCAATGGCTTCCCAATTCTATTGTGGTGATTCTTCCTAGACTTATTGGAGAGCTTCTCCATGGTGTCTTTATCTTCATCCCTAACCTTTCTTCCATCTTCCATTTTCTGCAATTTAGACTTCTAAAACAGCCCCAATTCAAGGAGTGCTGGAAGCTTATGTGTTCTTAAGGTTTGCTTGAAGCTTGGGTTCTATTGCAAGGTAGATTTGGGAAAACTTAATGGCTATGGGTTCAACTGTCTTACATCAGTAACTAGCAAAACACAACCCTTGTCTGGGATCTAATCCATAGGCATCCCGACCACTCGGCGACTCCAACCAACACACATCATCTTCCTGGTCACCTACTGCTGCCCATCTGCTCACACGAACATGATTCGTGATCATCACAGGTACCAAACCACAAGGTACAACAAAGAAAAGTTGAGTTCATCATGTAACATAATAAGTAATAGATAACATTAGTTATGAAAAGACAATTCGGTTATCAGAATATCACAACAATATTTAAGCATTCATCACGCAATCAACTATGGACAACCCGTCCAAAAACATTTCACAATTCATTTTATAATAACTAGTCATGATGCATGCTCCTGACTCATCTCTCAGCATGCAATGTGGTACTATCCCGGACAATAGGCCATCACAGGTACAATGATTGCTGCAGCACGTCGGGGTCACTCTGTCGTGCACGGGTCTCACCCCTATGGTGATCAGCCAAAATAGGTGTCAGAAGGCTATCCCTACAGCCGTGGCCCCCCAGTACTTTTGGCACCCTACAGTCAACCATCCTATTTTTGTCATGCATGAAGTATGTTCATGGGCACCATCAATGTTTGACCCGGCCCGGGATCAACTCGTCCCTGCTAGGATAATGTTATACACCCCCTATGTTCATATACACTGACTCATTCTCGGGCCCACTGATGCACTGACTGTGGTCCTTGCAAGGTTAACCACCCGATCCCGGCATCACACGTCTATACATAGAATATTACCACGGCACCATCAATGTATGGCACGACTCAGGAAAAACTCGTCCTGGCTAGGATAATGCCATACACCCCCATGGGTATTTATGTATATCCAAACGCATTTAGATTACCATGGGCACCATCAATGTATGACCCGGCCAAGGAATAACTCGTCCTGGCTAGGATAATGTCATACAACCCCCATGGGTATCAATGCGTTTTAACATTCTTAAGCCATTACAATGGTTGATCTCAACATAATCACATACGTCAGTCATAAACACTACGAACAAGTGAATTGTTGTGAAGTATTAGTGATGGAGTGCCTTTAGTTAAATATTTTTATATCATTCTTAGCCTATTTGACTTCTCTTGGACTTTTATTTTCCCATTCTAATTCAGTTTTTGTCTTAAGGCAAGTTAGTGGGCTTAATTGCTATTTGTTGCGCATTTTCGGATTTTTGCTCACTTTACGTATCTGGCTTGTTCAGGACTTGCAGAGCTCTACCGAACTCCGAATGGAGCAATCTAGGAGTCCCTGGAAAGATAAGAAAAAGATCTACAAGTTTGCCATAAATAGCCTGAGGCCAATTCTGTCATTTGGAGGGTCATTTTAAGCTTCGAAATCAGAACCTCTGCACTTGTAATTTTAGGCTGCGAATTTGATTTTATGGTTGTAAATAGCAAATAATTAGAATTTATGGGTTTTGTTCATGGCCCATTCTTTTCTTCAGAATTAGTCACTATATATTAGTAACTTTAGTGAAACTTGGACAGCACTTTACATTTTGCACAAACAAGTTTATTATTTCTTTTCTTTAGTTTTTAGAATCAAAAGCTTGTTCTTCATTTTCTCTCATTTGTTCTTCATTGTTCTTCATCTTCTTCATTTTCATTTTGCTATTCTTCCATTTTTCTACACTTAATTCATGGGGCTTTCCTTGGTGATCATCCTGGAAGGCTAAATAATCACTCAATCCAAGGATCCAATCCAAGCAAGAGGAGAATTTGAGTTCTGGTTTAGTATTTCGAATTCTGTGTGAATGTTCACTTTCTTCTTCAATTGCTATTCTGTTTTCATCATTATGAATGCGTTTAGAATTGAAAGCGGATTAGGTTATGGATTCCTTGCCTAATTTCGAATATAAATCACAGATTAATTGATGATATTTCAATTAGGGTTTGTGGTTTCAATTAATTTAGGAGTAGAATCGATTAAACTGCTTCTATTGAGATTGAATGAATGTTCATGATAGAATCAACTTATGAGAATGATGATGATTCGAATAGTTTGGGTTGGTTAATTGGATTGTAGCTTTCTAATCTGTTTTACTTTACTCTTTGATAATCTTGTTAATTTCTGCATTGTTCTTTAATTTTAGTTTGTGTTCTTGCATGTTTTACTTTGCGCATACCAACTGTTTGACAAAATTCCCCCTTATTATTACCAATGATTTGAAGCTATAACCATATTGATCGTGTCTCTGAGTCGACCTAGGTTAACCCTGTGCTACAGAATTAGCTTAGTTAAATTGTTTTGAAGCCACACAACAAACGCTTATCAATTAGGTGTTTGGATTGGTGCTTAGCTATAACAACTTTGAGGTGAGAATCCGAACAAGGGCGAATGAGGGCAGACAAGGTCGGTAAAGATCGGTCAAGATTGGACAAGGGAAGACAAAGGTGGACAAGAGCAGACGAAGTCAGTAAAGGTTTTGGTCAAAGCTGGTCAAAGGGATCCTTGGGTTTCTAAAAGAATACCAAGGACGGACTCAGCACTATGTAATTAAATACATAAGCATTGTAATCAATTATAATAGATAGTGCTTGCAAGACTCAGTTTTGGATTATCACCAACCTACACAAAATTATCCGGGTAAAGAGAGTCGAGTACATAGAACCTGTGGCTTTACAAGGAAAGGCTTGAACTTAGCTATTCTAGAATAGCCCATCCGAGTGAGGAACTCGGTAGCTCTAAGGAGATTAGCTTAACAACTCTAAAGAAACGACCCCGGTTAGAGAACCCGATCGTTCTTTGAAGAAAGGACACAAACTCAACCGAGTAGAGAACCTGATGGCTCTTTTCCCGAGAAAGCACGAGTTCATCCGGATTAGAGAACTCGATGGCTCTTTTCCCGAGAAAGAACGAGCTCGTCCAAGTTGACTTGAGCTCAACAGCTCCAAGGGTACAATCCTGGGTAAGGAACCCGGTATACAAATGTCTGCCAACAAAGACTAAGTTACGTCCTGAATGCATACATGCATGCTACGTAAACCCCTCAACTCGGCTAACCCATTTCGGTAGCCAACATTACAAATAAAGGTTTGACACATATATGCAACTTGGTCAACCCTTCTCGGTAGTCGATGTCACAACAAAGGTTTGACACATATATGGAACTCGACCAACCCTTCCAGGTAGCTGACATCACAACAAAGGTTTGACACATATATGGAACTTGGCCAACCTGACTTATCCAATCCGGTAGTCGTCTTCTTCACAAACACATCACATAAAAACTTCATCACTTTATTTTACGCAAAACATCAGAACACATATACATACTACATCTCAACCATGATATCTAAAACAATTATTAACACAATAAAACTCCTCATACCTAAACAGGGATTCTTTCTTTTCAAACTAACGTGAGTTTTGTTCAAACTCAAGTTCTCACTGCAACCAGGAATGAAAGGGTAATGCTCCGTTCACAAGTTCCTTTTAATGTAGAGGTTTTCTACTGCAGCTACGGTAGTTCTCGAGAGTTAAAGGTGATACAGGGGGTCGATGAAGAGAGATTTCTAGGTGCAAAGAGTTTAGAGAGAGAAAAGAAGAGAAATACGTTTAGAAGTGAGAATGAATCATGCTTCCGTTTCATGTACTGCTATTTATAGGAAAAGATACTAAGGCAAGTTGCCAACAAGCATGAACAGACAGCTATCACAGCCACAATAGTTACCAACTTGCGTGACCGGACAACAACCATAGCCATCATCGTTATTACTATGCGTGTACGAACAGCCATCTTACCCGCAAAATTTGACTTTCATCCCTCAAGCACAAATACCCATGCAAAACACTTTAATAGTATTGCAAGAATTATATTAAACAATTAAGCAACGTAAAATATCTATCAGCTTGTAAATTTTCAAGGTGTTACAACTCTCCTACCCTTTTTGAAATTTCATCCCTAAAATTACTTGTTGTAAACAGAGCTGGACAGGCTTCCTGCATCTGACTTTCCAGCTCCCATGTTGCATCTTCCCCTGCTGGACCTCCCCAGATTACCTTAACCAAAGAAATTTCTTTCCCTCTTAGATGATTTATCCATCTATCCTCAATCCTCAAAGGTAGTGTTTCATATGTTAGGTTTTCTTTTACTTGAATATCATCTAATCCAACTACATGAGAAGGATCATGTATATATTTACGAAGTTGGGACACATGAAATACATCATGAAGATTAGAAAGAGACAGGGGTAAGGCAATTTGGTACGCAACAGGACCGACTCTTTTTAGAATTTGAAAAGGACCAACAAACTGTGGTGTGAGTTTTCGGGTTTTCAATGCTCGGCCAACCCCGGTCCAAGGGATAACCCTCAAAAATACATGATCCTCGACCTCAAACTCTAGGTCTTTCCTTTTCTTATCGTGATAGCTTTTCTGTCTACTCTGGGCCATTCTCATCCTATCCCGGATCAACTTGACCTTCTCGATCGTTTGTTGTAGTACCTCAGGCTCTAGCACAAGACATTTGTCGGGTTCCAACCAACATAAGGGTGCCCTACACCTTCTACCATACAGGGGTTTGTAGGGAGCCATGCCAATGGTAGAATGAAAGCTATTGTTGTACGTAAATTCTATCAAGGGTAGGAATCTATCCCAGCTACCCCCTTGTTCTAGAACACACGCCATCAAAAGGTCTTCTAGAAACTGGATGGTCCGCTTTGTCTGGCCATTAGTTTGAGGGTGATAGGCTGAGCTTAGCCGAAGCCGGGTTCCTAAGGCTTTGTTCAAACTTTCCCAAAATCTAGACGTGAACCTTGGATCCCAGTCAGATACTATACTAGAGGGTACACCGTGCAATTGGATAATCTCGCTAATGTATAGGGAAGTCAAGTTTTCTAAGGAAAATCGGATATTAATGGGAATAAAGTGAGCGGACTTAGTTAATCTATCCACAATAACCCAGATCAAATCCAACCCAACCGGGTCCTAGGAAAACTCACAACAAAATCCATGGAAATACTATCCCATTTCCATTAGGGTATCTCTAAGGGTTGCAACTTACTCGATGGTCTCTAGTGTTCTACCTTAGCTTTTTGACAAATTAAACATGCATATACAAACTCATTAACTTCTTTCTTCATGTTCGGCCACCAAAACATAGTTTTAAGATCTTGATACATCTTGGTGGCGCTAGGGTGAATACTTAAGTTACTTCTATGCCCCTCCTCTAAGATCATTTTCCTAAGTCCAGATATATTGGGGATACAGATTCTACCTTGAAGTCTTAAAATTCCATCCGGTCCCACATGGAAACTACTAGCACTTCCTAACGCTATGGATTCCAGCTGAGTTTTCAGAAAAAAGGGTCAGACTTCTGCCCTTCTCAGACCTCTTCTAGCAGGCCGCTTGTAATCTGTAGGGCTCCTAGTCTTACGCTACTTAGGGTGAACTCACATGCTAGACTAAGGTCTCTAAATTGTTCCAAAAGTTCTAAATCCCTGACCATTAATGTGGATATATGAAGAGATTTTCTACTTAAAGCATCAGCCACCACATTGGCCTTGCTGGGGTGATAACTAACCTCAAAATCATAATCCTTAAGGAATTCTAACCATCTCCTTTGACGCATGTTTAATTATTTTTGGCTGAACAAATACTTCAGGCTTTTATGGTCACTAAACACCTCAAACTTGGAATCAAACAAATAATCTCTCTATATTTTAAGGGTAAACACCACGGCGGCTAATTCCAAATCATGGGTAGGGTATGTAACACCCTAAAATTTTAAGAATAAAACAGTCAATTGATGGTTAATATTCAAAATTACTGGGGTGAAATATTAATTAGAGAAAGTACAAAAGATTTAGGGCAAATGACAATTATGTCCCTGAACAATTTCAGAAATGACGAAGATGCCCCTAGGATGAAAATGACAATTTTGCCCCTGGATATTTTTGAAAATAACCAAAATACCCCTAGATATTTTAGTAAGATATTTTAGGATGAAATCCCATAAATACCCTTAAACAAATGGGATAATTACCATCACGTCCCGAGGGTGATAAATGACCAAAATACCCTTTAGGTCAAAAATGCCCAGATGATTTTGGAAATTTTGTGGAGACCTGGAGAATAGATAAAATACTTTTAGATAACTAAATATTAACCTAGAAGGTAATAAGAAATCATCAAATTGAATTCCTAGAAATTTGGAAGATAAGGCTAAAAAGAGCTTAATCTGGACTACTCCAGGTAACAGAAAATTATAAAAGAGTATGGATATAATCTATGCAGTTTTCCCTTAATTATGAAAGGAATAGGTTGCCTAAATAAGTTAGTTTTGTAATTTTAATAATCAAAGACAAATTGGACCAATAAGAACTTAGAATTTTGTTATTACATGCAATAAAAGGAAAAAATTGTTGATTTGGTTATCTAAGAGCAAACCTTGGCTGTGTGATACGCAATCAAGGGAGAAAAAGCTTTAGGAACATCCAAGAATGAACACATGGAAAGTTAAGAAGTCTAGCCATTTCCATTGGTCCATGTGTAAAGAAAAGTAATTAATGCTTAAAAAGACATTTGAAGCAAATTTTATGTTGATTACTTTGGTAAAATACGTGGATGGCTAGGGACATTATTTCGACAATCGCAACGGTCAAAACTTAGATATATAAGATAGGAATATACCCTTAAAATTTTAAGGAAATCCAACGGTTAACGAACCTAAAATAATTATTTTCCAGAAACGGGTTGTGGAAAAATTTAAGAATGAAGAAAAAACACAAAATCCTCCCATCCACAAAAATTGGTGAAACTTACCCTCTAAGCCAAGCATTGCACGTATACAGTCAAGGAGAGCTTGAGAAGATTCATGAATTAGGACACTTGTACAATGCAAAAGCTTTAGCCAATGGGAGAAAACCAACTAGAAAGCAAGCTAAGATATTTGCACTTCCTTAATGCCCACCATTAAGTAGGAACCATAAACAAGCTTGGGCAAGGAGGAGATGCACGTGCAAAACAAGACAGCCAAGGAAAAGTGTGGAATTTTCATGATTTAGGCCACTTGGAACATGAAGAAAGGCTAGCCAATGAAAACTAACCACATGGAAAGTTAGTAATCATCATCCTTGGATATTTTTAAGCTTAGCACCTTATAAAAAGGTGTAGGACCAAAAATTTGGGCAGCTCTAAGAGAGCTTGGCCGTGCAAGCCTCACACCAAAAGTTTTCCATTTTATTCCTTTCCAAAACACCTTTTACCTAAAACAAAATCAAGACCTACATGCTTAGAAGTTCACGTGGAAACCAAGGATCTTAAGGAGCAAGACTATTCAATTTCAAAGGAAGGAAAGTTGTCCAAAAACCTAAGGAAGGCAAAGGTATGGGGAAGTTTATGATAAGCTAAGTTTGAATATGAATTATGATTTGATTCTTATGTGGTTTCATGAAGAACTAAGCTTTGTAGACTAAGTGTTTGATGAAATGCCTAAAAAAACTAAAGATTGCTATATGAAAAGTTATTTGATGAAGTGACTTGATTCTAGTTAATGATTGATTGCTTGAATTAATAACTTGAAACTAAGAAGGTTAAGTAGCCTAAATTTACATGTGTTATGATTATTTTGAAGAAGAAAGATTGTTTAGAATTATAATGAAACATTTTACTAAAGTTAAGATGTTTTATATTTTCTAGAGTATATATGCTTTAATAAAAGTGTTGTATAAATCTTTGAGCTATCTATTTTATACTAGAATCATATTAAACCATATGAAGATTTATGCTTAGGTAACTATCCACTTAAATACTAGCATTATATTTAAGAAGAATGAAAGTTTAAGACTTAATGAATTTTAATGGAATATTTTGTTATCCTTGGTATGTTGGCCGAAATTTATAGGTGATTTCTTGGACTTGTAGATTTGTTTTATTTCTCTCATTTAAGTTAGAATCATGATTATTGTAAAAAATAATGAAGAAGACATAGCTTTCTTTATATGTTTTAGTGAAAATCAAGTTTTTACAATATGAAAAATAAAAGGTTTCAAAGAAATAAATCTAATTTATATCATGGTGATCGTATGTTTTTGTAATGTTTTGTGATGATGGAATGATAGATGTGTTGTGTAATATGCCTATTTTATATGATGATTGTATATGTTATTGAATAAACCTATTCATTGTGTCTTGGAATATGTTGATCTTTGATGAATATAAGACACAAAATGAAGAATAATATTGATGATGATATATGATTTATCTTGAAGACTTTGTGAAGATTGGACCATGGCTATATGCTTAAGTGATGTATAAAGCTTCATGTGATGATTAAAAGAAGCTTACGTGTTGTTTAGTAAGCATATACTATGAGTTGTTAAAGATGTTGAATTTTGAAGTATATAAGATGTAAGATGATAAAAAAAGAAAGATATGTCATACATGCATTTTCATATGCACATGCCTGGCGGGGGCTAGACCGTGTTGTTGTTGTTGTTGTTGTTGTTGTTGTTGTCAGATAGCTAAAATGAGTCCACGCGTTCAAAGGTGTTATGAACTTGGGGGTAGTTGAGACAGGGAGGACCACACCACCATGATGATCACATAGGTGGAGGTGACTATCCTACGCGCCCCTGGGCTACCCCGACTGGTTGGATAAGTTTATTTGTGCCACCAGAGTGGGTGAGGCTATCTTGACTGTGGCCACTGATAAAAGAGATAACCTGAGATCTCAGGCATGCATCATATAAAGAAGATAAGCATGCATTACATACATCCCATGTTGATTATGTGGAATAATTATTCATTGATGCATATGTGGTATGTTGAATATTTGATCTGTGTGCTGGGAATAAATCTGTGAATGAAATAAGTTTGTTATATTTATTCAAACTATGTTTATCATAAACTTACCCTATTTTGTGTCTGTGGTTGACACCTGTGATGACCCCAATTTATTTGGGCGAGCAGATGAACAGTAGTAGCTGAGCATGGATGACAAATTGGGGATGTGCATGAATGTGAGTTGAAGATGTAATAAGGATGTTGTGATTTTTATTTTGTGGCTTATGATATGTATTTGGACTATTTATTAATGAGTATGGACTGTATTATATTTTGTATTGAAGGACTGTATTGATATGAATCGCGGTGAGAAAAATTTTAATGATATGAAGGAATTATCAAAATGAAGCAAAAAGAATTTTCATGTAATTTATAACTAAGATAAAATAATTCTAATACAAAGTGGACATGAGATTTCTTCTAAAATAAATCAAGCACGAGAGAGCAAAAGAGAGGCGTTACAGGGTAGTTCCTTTCATGTGTCTTAAGATGCCTGGAAGCATAGGCCATAACCCGGCCATTCTGCATCAACACTCCTCCTAAGCCCATCTTTGATGCATCACAATAGACTTCAAAAGGTTCTTTTAGGTTAGGCAAACCTAGCACAGGAGCAGTTGTTAGTTTTTCTTTGCGGGTTTAGAAATATGTTCACACCGGTCATCCCACACAAACACCTGACCCTTACGAGTCAACTTGGTCAAAGGTAATGCTAGCTTAGAAAAACCTTCTATAAATCTCCTGTAATGCCCGACCAAGCCCAGAAAACTTCTAATCTCAAACACGGACTTGGGGCGTTCCCACTCAAGGACAACTTCTACGTTAGAAGGATCTACTACTATACCTCCTTGAAATATTATATGCCTAAGAAAACTTACCTTTTCCAACCAGAATTCACACTTAGACAACTTACCATACAGTTGTCGATCTTTAAGGGTTTGCAGCACAATCCGTAAGTGCTCCTTATGCTCCTCTCGAGTCTTAGACTATACTAGGATATCGTCTATGAAAACTACTACAAAGCTATCTAGGTAAGGATGAAAGATCCTATTCATGTAATCCATGAACACACCAGGAGCATTGGTCACACCGAAAGGCATAACCAGATACTCATAATGACCATAACGGGTTCTAAAAGTAGTCTTTGGAATATCCTCAGACTTTACCCAGATCTGATGATAACCCAACCTAAGATTTATCTTGCTAAACACGCAAGCTCCTACTAGTTGGTCCATAAGGTCGTCTATCCTAGGCAAAGGATACCTATTCTTAATTGTCACTTTGTTCATCTGACGATAGTCTACACATAGCCTGATGGTTCCATCCTTTTTCATCACTAGCAGCACGGGTGCTTCCCATGGAGACACACTAGGTCGCACAAATTTCTTAGCCAATAGTTCTTCTAACTGTTTCTAAAGCTTGGCTAGATCTATGGGAGACATCCTATAAGGAGCTATAGATATCGGTCCAGCACCGATTACCAAATCTATGGAAAACTCTACCTCTCTCTTTGGTGGTAATCCGGATATATCCTCAGGAAATACTCCAGGAAATTCTCTAACAACAGGGAGGTTGTCTAAGGAAACCTTGGTTTCTATGCCCAGGTTTGCCAGGATAAACATCCCTTTATCTCTCACGTCCGGGTTGCCAAACATGACCATTTTATCAAAATAACTCAATAAAACCTGGTTGGAAGATAACCAGTCCATTCCCAAAATAACATCAATCTGACTAAGAGGCAAACAATTAGATCACAAGAAATTTCCTCTCAGAAATTTCAACAAAACAATTTAAACACACCTGGAAAGTCACCACCAACCCACTAGCCGAGGTCTCAACTACAAGTTTATTATTCAAAGAAGACACAGAAAATTTAAGTCTTTCTACATATAACCAGGATATAAAAGAATGGGTTGCGCCAGAATCAAAAAGAACAAGTAAAGGAATCCCGTTTATGAAACATTTACCTTGGATTAGATCTTGGGAATTCGAGGCTTCAGCACCACTAAGAGTAAATACTCTTCCCGTGGTCCTTGGTTGTCCGAGTTGTTCCTGCTGACCACCTTCATTCCTCTCCCTCTTAGGGTATGGACAATTATTTGAAGGTGACCTATCTTTTTACAATTAAAGCAAATCGGTCCTCCTTGCTTGCATTTAGTAGAAAGATGCCTGGGCTTTCCACACTTGAAATAGATAATCCGGGTGGGAAAAGTGGAAGATCTACCACCATTTCCACCAGAAGAACCCAGAGCAGCAATTCTTGGATGGCCGAGGTGGTTACCGTATGGCTTATGAGTGATGGTGTAGGGTTTCCCGCGATTTTGTAACCCTGTTCTCTTATCCTTTACCGAGCCAGTATTCTGGGAATAGGCCGCTTTGTCCTGGGAATCTTCATCCCATATCCGGCACATGTTGACCAAGATCGGAAACTGACGAATTCCTTAATAGTTTACGACTTGTTTTACCAGTTCTTCAAACTTAGCCGCATACTCGGCCACAGTCTGGTTCCCTTGTTTAAGCTCTAGGAACTTCATCTCTTTCTTGTTCCTCACGTCTTCCGGGAAGTATTTTTTCCAGGAATGCCTCCTTGAAGATCTCCCAAGTTACTACCTAGCCTTCTGCCTCTATGCATTGGTGGGTATTATCCCACTAATACTCGACTTCCTCTGCCAGGGTATAAGTGCTAAATGCAACTTTTTGCTCTTCCGGGCATGCCATAACCCGGAAAATCTTCTCAATTTCCCGTATCCAAGTCTAGGCACCATTCGAGTTGTATCCTCCATAGAAAAAAGGAGGATTATTGCGTTGAAAATGGTCCAACCCTTGGTACTCTGCAGCTCCTAGAGCTTCTCCTCGATTCTGATTCGCCAATGCCTGAGCTAAGGCTTGGAGAGCATCGACGCTAGCACGGTCATTCCTACCAGCCATCACTTCCTATGCATAGAGAGAAGTGAGAACTGATGTAATGGCTGAACCTATAGCGATTAACTTTTCCCAAATCTACCTTGCAATAGAACCCAATCTTCAAGCAAACTTCAAGAACACATAAGCTTCCAGCACTCCTTGAAATTGGGGCTGTTTAGAAGTTTTAAATTGCAGAAATGGAAGATGGAAGAAAGGTTAGGGATGAAGGTGAAGACACCATGGAGAAGTTCTCCAATAAGTCTAGGAAGAATCACCACAATAGCATTGAGAAGCCATTGATAAGATTCAAGAAGTTATTGAACAAGAGAGAAACTCTCACAACAATTTTCAGAAATTGCATTAATGAACCAAAGTTAGTTACATTCAGTTTTGGCACCTTTATATAGGCCACAAAATTACAAGCTAAATGACACTAAAATGTAAGGAAAATGCAAATTGAAATGAAGCCTAAATGAAGCTTGAAGTGCAAGCTTTTCCCAAGTGATCTTTGGCTTCTCAAACATGTGTAGTTGCAGTTTCTAACTAAAATAATCTATTAATTCGCACTTGTAATCGATTCACACAGAGCTATTTACCATTTTCAGGCTTGTGCAATCGATTGCAGGTGTCCTGTAATCAATTAAAGCAGTCAAGCACTGAAATAATCGATTACACAAGCCATTTAATCGATTAAAGCAGTAAGACCTTGTTCCTGTTTGCAACTGAAATGCTGTAATCGATTACAAGTTCAATATAATCAATTAAAATAGTGATAAACCTATTTACAAGTGTTTTTATGGAATTTCTTGTAACAAGTGCGGGAATTTATTGAATTAAATTGGATTTGAGACATCAAAATCCAGCTATTGTCATCCTTGAATTGGTGTGCATCTTCATGCTTGCCCAAGTTAGCTTGAATATGGTATTGAAGTGCTTGAGTCCTAGCTCTTGCCATTGGTCCTTTGAAGCTCACCAAAGGAAGTACTTCTAGACCTTTGGCATGTCTTGGACCTGCATCAAGAACCCGGAAGGAATACACACAAAACAAACACCAATTTATACTATACAAACTCCTTACTCTTTGTATTCCGGACTGCTTGCCATAATGTTCCTTTGCGTTGTCCTGAATTATATAGATGGCCAGTCTGATAACTCACAACAAAGCATAGTGTAACATCCTAAAAATTTTATTAAACACTTGTGGAAATGTGATGATGTTTGGATACAAGTATATTTGAAGAGAAATGACTAAATCACTCTTTCCATAAAGTAGAAATTACTAGAATACCCTTAGGATGAAAATTACAAAAAATACCCTTGTATATTTTTGAAAAATGACCAAAATGCCCCTAGGAAGCATGACAAGATTACCAATATGCCCCTAGGCCAAAAATGCTCAAATAACTTTAAAAATTTTGTAGAAACCTAATGGAATTATAGAATACACTTAGCTAACTAAGTATCAAAATATTTTGAGACACAAAACTTTAGAATAAAATTTCTAGGAATTTTTCAAGATAACAACTTTGAGACTTTATTTAAGAAAATTCAAACATAAGAAAAACATGGAAAGATGATACATATAATCTAAGGAATTTTCTCTTAATTATAGAATGTATAAACCAATTTAATAAAATGGTTTAGTAATTTTGATGGTCAGAAGAAATCAAAAGTAAGATAAAGATATAGTCTAGAATGAAAGGTTTATGTATTTCCCTGTATAAGACTGCTTGGAATTAATTTAAACTATCATTGGGATCAATTTTTAGGAACATTTAGAATTCCAATATTCAACATTTTCTTTAGATAAAATAATTCAAATTAAATTGGATTTCTTTTTAAAGAAAAATACCATATTGAAACTAGATTTTTATTCATCATCAAAAATGACCACATGTGGCATAAAAGGAAGAAAAATTGGTATTCCTTCCCTTTAGATTGGTCCTTCACGTGAGAAAACATGTAGAAGAGGCCAGAAACTTCATGATAAGCCACTTGGAAAGCAAGCCACATGATAGAAACAAGTGGCATGACACTTGTATGGCTTGGATGCAAGATAACATAAAAATCAAGCCAAGATTTCTCTACACTCTTCCATCTTACACGTAGACAGTTATAAACATTATCTCAACAATCCCAACGGTCACAAGTTACATATGTGAGATAGTAGTGTAACTTTAAAATTTTAAAGAGATCCAACGGTTAACGAATCCAGAATTAGAATTTTACTAAAACAGGTTTGGGATAAACTCAAGAATGAGCTACTTCACGAAAATGCAAGAAAAATGGAGAAACTTCATGATTTTGGACACTTGGAAGCAAAGGAGAAGAAGCTCTAAGATCATGCCAAGTAGTAGGACACTTGGAAGAAAGAAAGGAATAAGCCTTAAGATTATAACAAGTGTAGGGACACTTGTAAAGGAATAATGATGACTTATGAGATTTTTCTCTAAGTAATCATTTCTTCAACACTATATAAAGGGAGGAGGAGGAACCTAAGTGCAAACCATTCCAAGCCATCCCTCCTAGCTCATTCATGTGACCACTCTCTCCCTAAACCATCTTCATTTCATTTCCTCTTTCTCTATTAAAGCTTGAATCAAGTAAGAAAAAACAAACCCATCACCTTAAAGAAATTTCGTGAAAAACCTAGCAACCTTAGGAAGAACTTTTGACAAGCTTAGTGAAAGGATATCAAGGCTTCATCTCTTAGAGGATTCTTCCAAGGAAGGAAGGAAGGAAGGAAGCCATTTATCCATTCAATTTCAAGAATCAAACTCACTTGAGGTAGGTTAAACTTAAATCTCTAGTTAATCAATGGTTTGGATTAATTTGCATGATTTAGTAGGATGATTTATGGTTAACATTTAGGCTTGAAATTTCGTGATATTGAAGGTTGTTTTTTTTTATGAGAATATGTTGATTTAAACCATAAGATAGGTGTTGATTTTATACGCATAAAGATTAGTGATGTATGGAAGCCCAATTGATGATCTTTTAAAGGTGATTTTGATGATATTTTGGGCTGTCTGTTGTCATTTTTATGGAAATGTTTTGATTTAAATTTTAGAAGTAGAGGATGAATGGTATGTAGTTAAATGGTTTAAATACTTGAATGATTCAATCTTGAGGATTAATTAGTAAAGATGGTAAGTGAAAGGAGAATCAAGATGCATACTAGGTTTGAATCTTTTCTTGTAAAGTTTTAAAGGAATATATATTATTTATATTGAGGATTATTAGTTAGATTACTAACATAATTTTTCTATAATTAAAAACTATTCTCCGGTTATGTATAAAAATTGGTAACAATGTTACTTGATTAAGGTATGGTGGTGTAACCATACTTAAGATACATATTATGGTGGTGTAACCATACTTATGATACTTATATGATGAAAATATTTTTCCATAAGATAATATGTATTTTGCTTATAGATTTGATTTTTATTATGGATGGATGTTTATGTGAATAAGATAGGTGGATTCATGTTTCCATGTTCCAAGTCCAGTACGAGGCTTTGGGGAAACAGAATCTGATGCTACATACAGTACGATATGTAGTACCCAGGTGCAAGGATATATGGCAAAAATTCATGCATGTTTGCGTAAGACTATAGCAGCGTCCACACTCAGTGTGGCCACATACAGTACGATATGTGGAGGCCATTTGCCCTGTGTAACGCCCCGATTCACAAATCAGGTTCATTACCAAGCATAACCACAAACACACAGATAATCAATCAGAGTTTAAGCAGTTTGGAAGCATAACTAAAAAGTGACATCATCAAGGGTCACTATCATAACACTGTACACCATAATATGGTGAATATACATCAAAGTTCCTCTGTACAGTACAAAACTATACAAATATCCCATCAGGGTACATCAAAACAAACCAAAGGCTAAGTATAAAACATCTGAGCAACATGCTCAAGTCCTCTAGCCTAAGGTATCCGATCAGCAGCTAATCCTGTATAGGCTTCTTGCCTTGGGATCTATCTGCTCCTCCTCCTGATGAATCACCTGAAATGTAAGTCCCACAAACGGGGTGAGATATAAAATCTCAGTAAACTCAGGGCCCTTGAAGGTATTTCCTTCCCCTGGTTCACTGACAACATATATATTTATATATATGTATATATATATATCGATCACAACCACAATCGTCATTAGTAAAACACTAATTCAATCATCAGGCACATCAATGCACAATACTCCTGGCCACAATCAGGCTATACACATCCATCAGCCAAAATCAAGGCATACTCATGGCATAACGCCATTCATCACATCAATCACTGTCATGCAGAGGCTACATCTAAGTATATAGGAACATCTCCTCACAGGGAGGCTACCTCCATATACTCGGCACATCTCTTGCATGTATCCCTAGCGGAGGCTTCCTCTATATATATATATAGGTACATCTCCTTTTTGGTGAGGCTACCTCTATGTACATAGGCACATCTCTTATCACGAGGCTACCTCTATGTATCACAGGGCCATCTCATCCTCTAACTCAATACAATTGCCTGGGAAAGGCTGCCTCTGTGTATATGGGAACATCTCCACGTAGGAGGCTACCTCCATATCACAGGCTCATCTCTCACCAGGTCTTTCTCAATCTCAATCATCTATCCTACTACAATAGGATACTATTCAAGCACAACTTACATATACAGGTTTCACATTCAACCAGTCATGCCACAATTTACTCACATCATAGCCATGCATATCAATCCCCCATCACAGGGTTCAGTTCACATTTCAAGCATAGCAGATCAAATATAAAACATCAGCTACCCTTTCATAGGGTTCAGACAACATCTACCATTAATTCACAGCATTATACACATTCCTCTACTAGCATAAACACATATCATAACCATAATCCCAGCGGATATATGGTGGAACGCAGCAGAGGATACACAATTAAGGACCAAGAGCTTACCTGCTCTAGATAGATCACCGGCTCTCCCGGCTTCGTGGTCAACACCACCAGAGCTATCAAGCTCACGTCCTACACAAGAACCAGCATATAACACATCAAATACGATCATAAACCGTTCAAACGAAAGGAAACTATCATCCTTTCTCTAAACATATACTAATCACTGTACAAGTGATCTCAGACCCTTCACAAGGGTCCTACTTAGCCCACACAAGGCTTCAGAGCCTCTACTAAGACTCTAACCAGGCTAATATAAGGCATATCTCTGCTTACAATAGCCTAAACCCAACTTCTCATTATCACCAGTTTCAACCGGTCAATCTCATCTATATAGTCTCCTGAGCAACTTTGTCAACTGCTCTAAGGTTCATACTAGTCATAATACTAGTCTTTTATCTCTGCTCATACATACTCAGAGCCAAAATCAAACTTCATCAGTAATGATGATTCAAGGCTCTAACTTCCTTAGAACAGTCCTCTGAGCATAAAACTCTACAGAGTCCGAACCTAATTACGGCTCTAACACCTCCAAAAACACCCCTTAAGATAACCCCAAAATCACAAAATCCAATCCACAGAACCAACAGTTAGAGCTCGAATTTCTTACCTCTGTGATGTTCAGAAACACCAGGGAATCGCTTTCCCTAAGGTAGCTTGCTCAATCAAGGCCTCCTTTGCCTCTAAATTCTGCTCTCAAAGGTTCTCTCAGAGAAATCAAATCTCACTGTTTCTCAGCTATTCTCAAGAATCAATCGGGGGTTTTCTCTCCTCTCGGGGTTCCAATCACTTTCTCAGTTGGGTCGGAGGTGTTTAGATGAAAGATGGAGAAGATACAAAGCTCTGTAACTCATCAATGGCTTCCTCTCTCTTTTTTCCTCTTCCATTTTCGTTCAAATGAGCTATTTATATAGGCCTGCCCGAGGTCTGGCGCGATCCGCGCCGCCTCCCACGCTATCCGCGCCAGGCTCACGAAACCTCTGGCGCCACCCGCGCCAGCTCTGGCGCGATCCGCGTGAAAAACCAGTGGAAATTGGCTTTCCAGGGCACTTGTGGCGCGATCCGCGCGGCCCTTGGCGCTACCCGCGCCACAGCTAAAACCTTGGCGCTGTCCGCGCCAAACCTGGCGCGACCCGCGCCACAGCGAAAACCAGGTTTTCTGCTGTGAATTCCCGCGCTGCACCAAGCCACAACCTAGGGTTATCACACCCTGGGATAGTTCATCTCATGCATTCATATAGTTGCATATTACTTGTGGATGTGTTTGATTATTTGAAAGATTTTACTAACCTAATAATAGGATCGGGATTTAGTTTTGCCTACTGAGAAATTTATTTCTCACCCTATTTGTTTCCTGTTTTTTTTAGATGACAATGATGGACAGGTTCCATGAGGCCTTGGAGTAGTGAAGATATATAAAAGAAGTTATGAATTACGCTGGATTTTTGAGAAAAATAGTGTATTATATGAACTTTTGTATCAGAGACATTGGCTATGTATATGAGTAACAAATCTATTGCAAATTTTACGTTTTAAAAATTTTATTATTATACGTTCCTTAGAAATTTAACCTTAAGTAACAATAAAAATAAGTAAATATTTAGGTCGTTACACATAGAACTCATGGTATAGCAGATATGAGAAATACAAATTTTTTATAACTATACTACAATCAACACCCTACACAAGTTCAAACACAATCCAGCACAACACAGGTAGTTATTTCAACAATCAGATACCCAATAATCAACACAACATGCACAGAGAAACATAGCAAGCTCACAACTAACTGGCCGGAAGGTCTGACCTGCTCTGATACCACTAATGTAACGACCCTCCTCATTGCTACTATATTATACTCTTAATCATATTTTTAATCACGATTTGTAATTGAGAATCCCTTTATGTTGATTTTGAAAGTAGTAGTAAATTTTTCGCGTGAGCATAATTAATAACACGAAATCATAATGCAAACATACCATGATGTAACACATCGAAATACTTGTATATGTATATATGAACGTAATTTGATGGTGATTACAAATAACCATGTGTAAATTGTACAAATTTTTCAAAAGAAACAAAGGATTAAATGTTGGGGTGTAACTAGCAAAATAATGGGGTGTAGTCATTAGAACAAGGGGTGTAACTAGCAAAACACAACCTTGTATGGGATCTAATCCATAGACATCCCGGCCACTTGGCGGCTCCAACCAACACAGGTCATCTTCCCAGTACCTACTGCTGCCCATCTGCTCACACGAACATGATTTGTGATCATCACAGGTACCAAACCACATGGTACAACAAAGCAAATGTGAGTTCATCATGTAACATAATAAGTAATAGATAACATCAGTTATGAAAAGACAATTCGGTTATCACAATATCACAACAATATTTAAGCATTCATCACGCAATCAACTATGGACAACCCGTCCAAAAACATTTCACAATTCATTTTATAATAACTAGTCATGATGCATGCTCCTGACTCATCTCTCAGCATGCAATGTGGTACCATCCCGGACAATAGGCCATCACAGGTACAAATGATTGCTGCAGCACGTCGGGGTCACTCTGTCGTGCACGGGTCTCACCCTCCATGGTGATCAGAACTTGGAACAGATGTAAAACACCTTCACCAATTCAGGGTAAAAGGTACCCTTCATCTCCACAAATTGTTTCAAACCTTGGGCTTCAGTGAAGGCAGGGAATTGAAAACCTTCTCCTATAAACCAGTCAAGGGCAAGGTGTTTGGGAGGACCTATAAGCTTGGTTGCATTGAACTGGAGGTAGGTCATTCTGCTCTCATTGGAAAACCAATGATCTAATCTACTTACAGTAGGGTTGGAGGATTCAGCTTTTCTTTTAGAGGACCTAGGTTTCTTTGGGGCAGACATGGTCACTATGAGAAAAGACTACTAAGGCAAGGTTTCTAAGCTCAGAGGTAGGAAAGACACAGAAGTGATTAAGAAAGAAGATGAGAATGGTGTGATTTCTCACTTTAACATAGGCTGTATTTATAGAAGAATTTAGGCTCCAAAGTTCAAATTTGAAATTAGAAACAGTTACCATGAATTAACCCACTCAATTTAAGGCTCAGAATATTCAAATTTTGAATTAGGTGGCAGTTGGGCAGTTACAATTTCCAAGAAAATCTTGCAAATTCTGTAGTAACTCTATGAATAATCGATTATTTGCATGTGTAATCAATTAATTCGTAAGGAAAATCAATTTTAGAATAGACTGTAATCGATTAATTCGTAAGGTAATCGATTATTTCAGAATAATCCAGTTAAAGAAGATGAATTGTAATCGATTATCCCTCCTATGTAATCGATTATCACAGAGAGAATACCATTTTAAGAGATTTTCAAAACAATTTAATCGATTAATTCGTAAGGTAATCGATTATTCCAGTGAAATGAGAATTTGTAAAATATTTTGAAGCTTGTGTAATTGATTAATTTGTTGTTTTAATCGATTATTCCAGTGGAATGATATTTTCTGGAAAAAATTTCTATGAAGAATAATCGATTATTTTTGTTATGTAATCGATTACAGAAGCACAACTTTCATTCCCAACAGCTTTTAAAGTCCATTTAATCGATTATTCCAGAGCAAATAGCAGAATGAACAGTGATTATGCAGCACAATTTTGAATTTTCCAAGTACAAGTGATGATCAAGCAAGTGAGAAGCTATTTCACATAGATTAGCACATATCAAGCATGCTTTAGCAAATGTTAGACTTATCAAGGATACCTAGCATGTTTCTAAGAGTATAGAATCTATCTCTAGCCACTGGTTTAGTGAATATATCATCTAATTGATTGTGTGTATCAATGAACTCAATTTGGATGTTACCTTTTTGAATGTGATCTCTTAGGAAATGATGTCTAATCTCAATGTGTTTGGTCCTTGAGTGCATTATTGGATTTTTGGAAATGTTGATAGCACTTGTGTTGTCACATAGCAGATGTATTTCCTTCAATTCAACACCAAAATCTTGTAATTGTTGCTTTAGCCAAAGGTTTTGAGCATAGCAACTTCCAGCAGAGATGTACTCAGCTTCAACTGTTGATAAAGCAACACAAGATTGTTTCTTGCAATGCCATGAGATCAGTGAACTTCCAAGTAGATGACAAGTTCCACTAGTGCTTTTTCTATCCAACTTGCACCCTACCAATTCAGAATCAGAATATCCAACTAAATTAATTGATGCACCTTTAGGAGAATATCCAACTAAATTAATTGATGCACCTTTAGGATACCAAAGACCAACTTTTGGTGTTGATTTGAGATATTTGAGGATTCTTTTGACTACTGTGAGGTGTGATTCTTTGGGATTTGCTTGATTTCTTGCACACAAACACACACTTAACATAATATCTGGTCTACTAGCTGTCAAGTATAGCAAAGATCCAATCATTCCTTTAAACTTTGACTCATCAACCTTCTTCCCTTTTTCATCTGAATCAAGATAAGTTGATGTTTCCATTGGAGTTGCAGCATCTTTGCTTTTCTCCATTTCAAAATTTTTTATCACTTCAAGGCAATACTTGGTTTGATTTAGAAATGTACCATTCTTCATTTGCTTCACTTGAAGTCCAAGAAAGAATGTTAATTCTCCCATCATTGACATTTCAAATTCGTTCTGCATAGAGATAGAAAATTCTTTGCACAATAGTTGATTAGTTGAACCAAAAATTATATCATCAACATACACTTGAACCAACAATATATATCATTTCTTTGCCTTTTGATGAACAAGGTTTTATCAACATGTCCTCTTGTGAAAGATTGCTCAAGCAAAAATTTGCTTAATCTTTCATACCAAGATCTTGGATCTTGTTTTAAACCATAGAGAGCTTTCTTAAGTTTATAAACATGATTAGGATACTTGAAATCAGTAAAACTAGGAGGTTGCTCCACATATATTTCCTCCTCAATATATCCATTTAAGAAAGCACTTTTAACATCCATTTGAAAAAGTTTAAAATCCATTAAACATGCATATGCAAGAATAACCTAATGGCTTCTAATCTTGCAACTGGAGCATAGGTTTCCTCATAGTCAATGCCTTCCTCTTGGTTGTAACCTTTAGCAACCAATCTAGCTTTGTTTCTGACTATGATTCCACTCTCATCAAGTTTGTTTCTAAAAACCCATTTTGTGCCAATAGGTTTGAGAGAAGGAGGTCTAGGGACAAGTTCCCAAACTTCATTTCTCTTGAATTGATTCAACTCATCATGCATGGCATGCATCCAATGTTCATCAATTAAGGCTTGATCAATATTCTTAGGTTCTATTTGTGAAACAAAAGCCATATTACAACAGAGATTTCTCAATGACGATCTAGTAGAGACTCCCTTTGATACTTCACCAATTATGTTGTCAAGGGAGAGATCTTTAGTAGTTCTCCAATCTTTAGGCTCATGAACAGGTGTTGATTGTTCTATTTCAGCAATTGGTTCTTTCTTTTCTTTATTCATTGAGTCATTAAATTGAATAAACTCTTCCAAAGGACCTGCATCAATATCACACTTCTTTTCCTCTTTAGAAGGATTAGATTCATCACAAATAACATGAACTAATTCTTCCATGCATAAGGTTCTTTTATTGAAAACTCTATATGCTTTACTTTGTAATGAATATCCAAGGAAAATGGCTTCATCAGCTTTATCATCAAATTTTCCAAGTGATTCTTTGCCATTATTTAACACAAAACACTTACAGCCAAATGTTCTCAAATTAGAAATGTTTGGTTTTCTACCTTTGTATAGTTCATAAGGAGTTTTCTTCAAAATAGGCCTTATTAATAATCTATTCAAAGTGTAGCAAATTGTACTAACAGCATCAGCCCAAAAATGTTTAGGCAAATTTGTCTCATTAAGAAGTGTTCTTGCACCTTCTTCAAGGGATCTATTTTTCCTCTCCACAACACCATTTTGTCGAGGTGTTCTTGGAGCTGAAAATTGTGGTTAATTCCATTTTCTTCACAGAATTTTTCAAAATGTTCATTTTGGAATTCTCCACCATGATCACTTCTTATAGAGATAATTTTGCTTCCCTTTTCATTTTGAGTAAGTTTGGCCAGTTTTCTAAAAGCATTAAAAGTATCACTCTTGGATTTCAAAAACAAAGTCCAAGTGAATCTAAAGTAATCATCAACAATGACAAGCCCATAGTAATTACCTCCTAAACTCATAGTTCTTGAAGGACCAAACAAATCTATGTGAAGTAATTCAAGGGGTCTTGAAGTAGAAACAACATTTTTACTTTGAAAAGAATTTTTTGTTTGTTTCCCCTTTTGACAAGCATCACATAATTTGTTCTTTTCAAACTTGAGTTTGGGTAATCCGATGACTAAATCCTTTTTAATTAGCTTGTTCATATGATGCATGTTAATGTGACTTGCCCTCCTAAGCCATAACCAGGATTCATCAATTTTACTAATTAAGCAAGAAGTGTTGTGAAGGTATTCATGATCTATGGAAAGTAAGTAGATATTACCTTTTCTTTTACCTATTTGAATCATCTCACCAGTTTGTCCATCACATATCATGCAGCAATTTTCATTAAAAGACACTTTGAACCCTTTATCATAAAGTTGACTTATACTTAAGAGATTGTGCTTTAATCCTTCCACATAAAGGACATTTCTGATTTTGGTCTTGAAGCTGTCTCCTATACTTCATTCTCCAATTATTTTGCCTTTGTTGTTATCTCCATAGGTGACAAATCCTCCATCTTTAAGAGTCAAATTTGTTAGCATTGATATGTCACCGATCATATGTCTAGAGCATCCACTAACAAGATACCATAATGATGATCTTGCTCTTAGACATACCTGCAAAATTCAAATCAATTTTCAAAGGAAGGTACCCAATTGAGATTGGGTCCATAGGGGTTAGCTGCTTTCCTTTTTCTTGGCACCCAAATGCATTCTCCATTTGGCACATAGAATCTCCTAGCATAGCACCTGTTATATGTGTGACCTTTCTTCATACAATAGTTACAAATAATAGTTCTTGATGCTCTTTCAAAATAAGTCATGTGATTAAACCTTGGTTTTGAAACAGCTTTTGAGTATTTCTGTTTTGGAGGCACAAACTTGGTTCTTCCATTAAATTTTGATCCATGTTTGTAACCCAATCCAGAAGCATCTCCAGCATACTTTTGCACACTTAGCATTTCAGCCAAATTGCATTTACCTTTATAAAGCCTTCTCAAAAAATCAACCAAGTAATTATTTTCAGAAAGTACTATCATATGTTTTTCACCATGACTTTTCTTGAAATCATCAAAATCTTTTTGAAAATCATTTTATTTGTCAACACTAGATGAAGAAGAAGCACATACACAACCATTCAATTTGTAACTTGAAACAAGTTTTTCATTTTCTTCTTTTAGTTTACAAATTTCAGCTTGTAATTCAGTAATTTTTGTGACATGCCATCTAAGATCTCCCTTTAGCTTATTATTGGATTTTGCAAGCTTTTGGGCCTCTTCATGCATTTCTTGAAAAGCATCAATAGCTTGATCAAATTCAGAACTTAACTCAGTTTCAGCAATTGATAAATCATCATCTTCATCAATTGTGGAGGTGAGACACACATTTGCTTCTTCATCTTCAGTTGATGATTCAGAAGTTGTTGATTCATTATCTTCCCAAGCAATATAGGCTTTCTTGGGCTTTCCTTCTTTCTTCATTTTGTTTTCACTTTGTTGCTTCCTCAAAAAAATAGAACATTCAGATTTAATGTGGTTAGGTTTGCCACATTCAAAGCAAGTGAAGTTGTTGTCATTTCTTTTGTTGTTGTTGTTGTTGTTGTTGTTCTTTGTGAACATTCTATTCTTGTTTCTTCTCAAGAATTTGCTGAACTTTTTGACAATCAAGTTCATGTTGTCTTCTTCATCTTCTTCACTTGAGTCTTCCATCTTTTCCACCTTTGAGGATGCAAATTTCAAGGCTATGCTTTTGTGTTTCTTTTCTGCATCTTCAGCATTGGTTAGTTGTGACATTTCAAGTTCATACTCAAGAAGCTTACCAAATAGTGCAACCATGGACATTTTGGATAGATCCTTTGATTCTTTGATTGCTATCACCTTTGGTTGTCATGGTCTTGTGAGACACTTTAAGATTTTGATATTCAACTCTTCAACATAAAAAATCTTTCCAAGACCAAGAAGATGATTTACTATGTGAGTGAATCTTGTTTGAAGCTGAGATATATTTTCTGTGGGATTCATCTTGAACATTTCATACTCATGTATTAAGGCATGCTTCCTTGATATTCTAACTTCATCTGTACCTTCATGATTTATCTCCAACATTTCCCACATCTCCTTTGCACTCTTGCACCTAACTGTTCTAAAGAATTCATCAGAAGAAAGTGCAGAAGTAATCATATTCTTAGCTTTAAAATCATATTGAACAACTCTCTTTTCAGCATCTGTCATTTCATCCTATTCTTTGGGAATTATATCATTACCAACAATTTTTATAGGAATCACGGGACCTTTTTCTATTGCATTCCAAGCACCTGGGTCATTTGATTGAATAAAGATTTTCATTCTATTTTTCCAAAAACTGAAGTGCTCTCCTTTAAATATTTTTCCAAAATTTTTCATACCTCTAAGCCAGGCCAAGTTACAAGCCTTGAAGACCTTTTGATCAATCATGCATGCATTTATGTTTCTTGTTTGGAAACTTAGAGAATATGATCAAGTTTATAGTAGTGCTATTGATGTGTTGGATTGAGTGATTATACCTTGATACATTAGAGTGTAAAGTTAAATAGAATTATCTTGTGAGAAGCACTCAGGTTACTTAGTTGATGGAATTGAAAGTGTCATTGAAATTTGACGTGGAATTTGATTGTACCAACATGATGATTCTATGAATGTTGAATGTGAGTTATGCTTGAGTTTTTATCCTAGTTTTCTATTTAAAATTCTGTTTATTGTTGAGGACAGCAATATCTAAATCTGGGAATGTTTGATATGCTTCTAGCATATATTAGTTTTTAGGGTTATTTAGATATATAAATTGTTAATAAATAGTTAAAATAGTATTAAAAATAGTTATGTTTCGAATTAATAGAATTTGATAATGTTTTTGTGAATATTTTGTTTTTAGGAACCCAAAGCAAGGAGAAAAGCTGCAAAAGACCCAACATTGGTCATTCGAACATCCCGCGCAATCAGCACCACAACTTAAAATGCCCAATGGATTCGAATCTTCCACGCGATCAGCGTGGGAGTGGCGCGATCAGCGCCATAAACTCGCTGAGACCTGAATTTTGGTGATTTTGGGCACCTATAAAAGGGAAAAGCAGGGTTTTCTGGGAGACCTCAATTTTGGTGAAGAACAGAGTTTCCAAAAGAGGATTAAGCAAGAGAATCAAGGGGGAAAGCTTCTAAGGCAAGATTGGGCTCAATTGGAAGATTATGAGTGGCTAAACCTTTGTATTGTGGTTGAAAGCAAGAACCTATGTGAACTCCTCTATGTTTTGATTGGTTTCTAATGAGAATTATGATAATTGCTTTGTTCTATTCTGCACTTCATTCTATTCTTCTTAATTTGAACTGGCCATTCTATTAAGTTGCTTAGGGCTTTAATTCACAATAGGGATGTTGGGGTTTTAGTTCCGAAATTGCTTAGAACAACAATTGTTCATTACCTAGGGATAGGAATGCGTGGTTACAGCACCATTATGTGGTTCAGCCCATAATACCTTGATGTATGTCTTAATGCTTGGTTTAAGAGGAATTCACTAAGGGATTAGGTATTCTAATTTTACCAAAGGGCTAAATTACCTAAGGAATTAGGAATTAGTTTAATTGTATGGAAATACATCAGCTGAGTAATTAGAAATAATTCAAGTTAACAAATCCAATCAAACATAGGTGGTAGGGATCATAGGGGATTGCGATTAACCACAATTGTTCCAAAATACTGCACTTAAACCATTTAAACTTTGATTCGTTTTCATTAATTCTGCATTTATTTTCCTTGCATAATCACAACACAACACAAAATCAATTTCTCAGAAGGTTATTGTTCTTATTCCAATTTCTAAGCATTGAATTACAATAAATTGTCATCAATCCCTAAGGAGACAATACTTTACTTACACACTTTATTACTTGATAACGGTCGGTACACTTGCCGTAGTTCATATATATAAACACACACACGATCATGACAACATCACTAGGACTCAAGCACTTCAAGACCATATTCAAGCCAAATTGGGCAAGCATGAAGTTGCAGACCATATCAAGGATTACAAGAGCTAGATTTTGATGTCCCAAATCCAATTTAATTCAATAAATTCCAGCACTTGTTAGAACAATTCAATAAAACATTTGTAAATAAGTTGCTACTGCTTTAATCAATTATTTTGCTAGTGTAATCGATTACAGGATGTTTAGAAGCAATTAGAAATAAGCCCTTACTGCTTTAATTGATTATTTCATCGAAATAATCGATTACAAGAATGTTAGTTGTAAGCAGGAATCATGAACTTATTGTTTTAATCGATTATTTGGTTAGTGTAATCGATTATTTCTGTTTCTGACTGATTTAATCGATTACAATAGTGAATTAATCGATTATACCAGTCTGAGATGGCCACTGCACATTTTTTGAAAGCCAAAGGTCACTTAGCTAAAGCTTGCCTTACAAGTTACATTTGGGCTTCATTTTAGTTTGGATTTACCTTTCATTTAGTGTCATTTAGCTTAATAATTTGTGGTCTATATAAACCACTCACAAACTAATTGTAAGGGATCTTTTGATCTTTGATTAATACAATCTTTGAATTATGGTGAGAGTTTTCTCTCTTGTTCTTCTTGAAGAACTTCTTGTTTCTTATCAATGGGCTCCCAGCTATTGTGGTGATTCTTACAAGACTTATTGGAATTCCTATTCCATGGTGTCATTTCCAATTCATTCCTATTCTTCTTCCACAATCCATTTCTAAATTTGAAAACATAAACAGCCTCACTCAAAGAAGAGTTGAATGCTCTATTTTGAAGTTCAATTGAAGAGTGACTTCCATTGCAAGGAAGATCAGGGCAAAAGGTGCTAAGATTCAGGTCAATAGCACATCAGAAATCCGACGTCATCATGTCGGCTTGGCAACTCAAACTAAAAGAAGATCTCCCTCCAAGGTCACCTACTGTTGCTCATTTGCTCACATGAATGAGGGTTCACAATTATCACAGGTACCAACCACACGGTACAACAAACACAAGGGTAAGTTTATTATATACAACCAACAATTATCAAGAAACTACAATTGGAAAGGAAGCAACAATAATAAACACAATATTACCAGAATTCCATCAGTCCAATACACACTCAACAAAACCAATCATTCAATTCATTTCACAAATCAAACAATCATGATTGGAATGACGCATGCTCCTGATTTCACTCTCACCATGCAATGTGGTACCATATCCAGGTAAATAGCCTCTCACAGGAAAAATGATTCATTGCCTATCAAGGTCATCATGTCGTGCACTGGTCATTCCCCCCCGGTGATCAGCCAGCGACGCTATGGGATTCCAAACCCAATGGCCCCTTAGTAACTGTGCTTTCAGGCCACAGAAACCCACAGGTACGCACATGACTTAATTCTATTTCCATCAATGCAATATGAAGTATGAAACATGAGCACCATCAATGCATGACCTGACTAGGAACACATCCTTCCTCACAACGGTAACCTATCATGCATCCCCAATATACATACATAACACACCAATGTGGGCTCGCCGATGCACTGACCGTGGCTAGGAACACATCCTTCATTTCAAGGTAACCAACTGGTCACTGCATCCCAGGTGGACGTACACATCATACAACCATGGGCACCATCAATGCATGACCTGGCTAGGAACATATTCTTCCTCACAAGGGTAACCCATCATGCACCCCCCATGGGTATCCATGTGCATCCACATCACACAATGACATTATCAAGATCCACATCATGTCAATATCATCATCATACACATCATGTCTGTATCATCATCATACATATCAAACTTATCTCACTTCAACATCATCAATTACATCAACATTATCTCATTTGAACATCATCAACCACATCATGATTATCTTATTACATCATCATGAATTACCTCAACATTATCTCAATCTCAATATCATCAACGACATCATAAACAATCACATTTCACATCTATTCATAATACATATGCCTGGGATTCACATTCTCCAAGTCTTCAGACAACCCAAATTTCATACATTCATAATTCATCATACCACAAGTCTGATATTTTTAGGAAAATTCTAAATTAAAGAGGAGGACTACAATAAATAAAACACATTGTTATTCCCATTTAAAACTTTAATAAAGAATTAAAGAGAAGGACGCATTATAAAATTTTGGGCAGAGTCTCCTCTATAATTAAGATTTTTTCCAAAAATCCAATCATTACAGCAACAACATCATTCACAGTTTTATCCATCAACAAGAAAATTCATCGCATCCCATTAGTTAAAAACATCATTTGCCTTGAAAATGAGTACACACAGGAACAAACACACATCACTCATAAATACCCCGCATCCCATTAGTTAAAAACTTAGTTTTTCTTGAAAAACCAGCACACATCAGGGACAGACAGTTATCTTTATAGTTGGACTCCCTGGCCCCCAACGATGGTATCAAAACTATACCCAAATAATAAACTCCCCTTACCTATCTATATCCCTATGTTAGCTCCTTGAAACGTCGTTTTGGGATCTCTCAAGTTCACGTGCTTTGGCCCAACGCAGAGCTCTATATAGCAAATTGAAGATAATTTAGTATAGATTTCAAAAACAAGACTAACATTAGCATTTAGGGTCCAATACTCACTCAAATTTAAAAAGGGGCTAAAATGGTGTTTGGGAAGTCCACATCAAAAGACATCATTTTGAAATTCTGATCACACCAATGTGACTGGGGCTCAACAAAGATCGCAGAAATGACATCTATTTCATAGACTTTTACAACATCTCATTTTCAAAGGGTTTTCAAAGGAAGTGGTAAAACTCCCACAACGATAACCAAAACGCAAGAGACACTAAGAGAAGATTAAACTAGTTAGGATAAGACAAAGGAAATCAAGGTTACCTCAAAGAAACCAAGAAAGGAGGATTGGAGGCTCCGTTCTCTACTGAATCCTCAAGTTGAGTTTTGAAGATTTAGCTCCGATTAAAGTGTTCCTCTTTGTGCAGTGGTCCAATGGCAAGCGGCGGTGCCTTGTGGTGGTCTCCGGTGGCTGTGGGTGGTGGAGGAGGATGGTGGGGAGCTTGGGAGCTGTTTAGGGGAGGATAAAGACCAAATTTCGTGTTCTGGACACTGCTGTATGTATTTATCACCGCCTTGACTCACCCAGGCGAGCCAAAATGCCTTCCAAAATTCGCCTGAGAAATTTTAAAATTTTCGTTTATGTGAAAAAATTAATATCTCCTGCTAAAAATGTTATTTAGAAAATCCCAACGGTCAAACGTTTTATATATAGGTTAGAACCCAAATTTAAACTTTTAAGGCGATCCAACGGTTAACCAATCCAGAATGGTGATTTTACTAAAATAGGTTTCGGGTCAAACTCGGAATCACTCAATTTCAATGCAACTCTAACAAACTCCACATAACTTGACATCTACACCAAACAATTACACATGGATAATTCACATAATATTTCGACTAATCTAAACTAATCAAATAGTCAAATAACAAAATAAATACATCAAACATCTATTTTCAGTTATCGAAATTTTAGGGTGTTACATCCAACATCTTTTCCTATATATATTCTACAAATATATTTATTTTTCTTAATTATTTCTTTAAAAACCATATACTTTATGTCAATAACCTCTTATTTGGTTGAACTCTTGTTCTTGTTGGAATGTATAACACTACTGAGTTATTGTCACAATAAATACTTAATGGACTCTTAATTATTGTAACAACAAGCAAACCGGTGACAAAATTTAACAGTTATATCATATGGTTTGATGCCTCAAAACAAGATATTAACTCCACCATCATAGTTAAAGATGTATCCTAATTTGGAGTCTCTTCTATTTAGGCATCTTACAAAATCGGAGTCAAAATACCTTATGATCTCTAAACTTCCAAACTTTCGATATGTAAGATGTAGTTTCTTGTTCTCTTCAAATAATGCATTACGCATGATTTACTACTTTCTAATATCGCATACCATGATTACTTATATATCTCCCTCAGACACCCACTCAAAATTTATATTAGGATAAAAAAACATAAGATACATAAGACTCCCCATAGCTAAAGCAAAAGAAATCATTTGCATCTATTCTTTTACAAGATTACTAATAGGGCACTATTTGAGACTAACTTGTCTCCTTTAGCAACAAGTGTATCTTTTGGTTTCCTATCTTTCTTGTTGAATCTATCCAAAATTGTATTGGTATAACTATTTTGTGATAATAAAACTATATCACGACTAATAAGACATCATCAACATATAATACCAAAAAAGACAAATTTACTCCCATAAACTTTTGGTACATGAAATCATCAACCAAAATTTCCTCAAAGTCATAAGAGGTAATAAGTTGATGAAAATTTTAATACAATTGATGAGAAGCCTATTTAAAGTCATAGATGGATTCTTTTAGTTTACACACCATAAACTTTGAATCACCTTAATAAATTTTTCTGGTTGCACCATATTGTTTCGTCAATGTTGTCATTTAGAAACATAGTTTTACATCCATTTAATGCAACTCTAAATCAAAATGAGATATTAGTGTCATTATAATCCTAAGAGAATTTTTCTGAAAACTGGAGAGAAAGTCTATTTATAATAAATGCTTTCCTTTTAAGTAAAGTCTTTGGCAGCAAGACGAGCCTTATATATCTCAACATTACTCTTTGAATCCCTTTAAATTATAGATATCTATTTACAACTTATGGGATTTAGACCTTCAGGTAATTTGACGATATTCCAAAAGTCATTGTCAACTATTGATTTTATCACATAATTAATAGCATTAATTCACATTTAAGGGTTAGAACATCATACGACTTGACTAAAGTTGATTAGATCTTCCTCAGCCAACCTAATGTCATATTCATTTTCTTAAAGAAATGCACCATAATAATTCAAAATTACACTTCTCCTTTCTCTGGTGGATCTTCTAAATGACATTTCTTGAGGTTGTTGAGTTTGAACTATAGGTGGTGCTTGAGGAGGAATCTCAATGTTGTCTTGTATTTGAATAATCTTAGTAATAACATCATTATAAATTTCCAGATCTGTTTCTTGAACAATGATAAGTGCAAAGACTTGTCCATTGTCAATAACAAGTTGTTCTGTAAAGACAACACTTCTTATGTTTCCTTCCTCTCCAAACTCAACTTCCTCAAGGAATTTTTTATTTCCATGTCAAAGAAGGATCTTTATAGTGAGATTGTAAAACTTAATCTCATAAGAACATTCAATGTAGTCAACAAAGTAGTAACTATATCTTCAAGTCTAGTTTACCTTAATGCTGCCTATAAGCCCTTGCTTGGACTGAATCCTTGGATTGATTGATTGTTTAGCCTTCCATGATCATCATCAGTGGAAGAGCCACGAGATTTGTGCAAGATAATAGAAGAATAGAAATGAAATAAAGAAGAAAATTGAAGAACAATGAATAGCAGTTGAGAGAAAAAGAGAGAAAAGATTTTAATTATGAAAACTTGCAAAAAAACTAAATATTCTATTTGTACCAAATGAAAAAGAATATCCTCTAACTAACTAATTACACTATTATATAGTGACTAAGTCAGTAGGAAAGGATGGACCCTTATTAGGCTCATCTAATCTAGCTAACTATGCTAATTACACCAATCAAAACCCAAAACTCAAGTGTAGAGATTTTGACTTCGAAGCCTAAAATGACCCTCAAAATGACAAAATTAGGCTCGTCTTATCTCTGACAAAATTGTAGCTCTTTTCCTTATCTTTTAAGGGACTATTCATATGCTCCATTTGGAGTTATGGAAAATCCTCTAACTCATGCACAAAGAAGATAGGTCAAGTAAGCAAAAAATATGAAAATAAGCAACAATTATCAATTAAGCCCAATTGTTTGCCTAAGACAAAAACTGAGTTAGCGTGAGAAAATAAAAATTGAAGAGAAGTCAAATAAGCTAAGAAAAATAGAAAAATATTAAACTAAAAATGCTCAATCATGCCTAATGATGGGCTTATTCCTAGTCCATAACTCATGAGGGGTTTTACCAATTACTTTAATTAGTACCTTGTTGAGGATACAAATGAAAACAATATGAACACACACAATTAACCAAGAGGGGGGTGAATTGGTTAAAACAGCGAATTTAAAAATTTCTAGCAGCGGAATAGAGATCGTATCACAAGTATACCCTTGTTAAAACAGAAACTTTCAATCAATCAAGATTCACCCGTCACTTCAAGCAATTTCAGAAAAACTTTCTGTTGATCTTAAAACGATTAGCCAAAGGATAAGTAAATTAAGACAACAAGATGAGAATTAAGAGAACACCAAATCTATACTGGTTCACTCCTAAAAAAAGAAGCTACATCCAGTTTCTTCTAACTAAACCTTGGCTAGAGTTCTATTATATCAAAATTTGTTCTTTACAAGCTTACAAAATATCACCCTTTATCAACCCTAGATAAAGAATTGAAATCTTAAACCCCTTCAGACTTCTAATGATCAAGAACTAGAGAAACCTTCTCTATTCTTCCCTCTAGAGAACCCTACTCTAGAAAAGTTTTAAAGAACCTCTTTGAAATAGGAACTTACAAGAAACAAAAGTAACAAATGAATTAATGCAAGAATTTAGGAGAGATACAACCTTATGATCCTCAGAATGTGAGTGAATGAATTTACCAAACAAAAATCAGGTTGAAAAGAATGCAATCTTGAAATCAGCTCTCCATGAAAACTCTTGACAGATCTTATTCAAAACAATTTGATCAATGACGCATGTGGATCTTGGTTTTGAAACAAGAGCTTGTGTATCTAAGAATATCCTTTCTTAGAATCAGAGGGCTTTTGGAAGTGATGAAAAATTTGACTTATCAAGTTCTATTCAAAACAAAAGATCCAACAGCTTTTTATAGAAAACTGTTCTAACTGACTATAATCGATTAAATCGTCCATGTAATCGATTATTGTAACAAAAGCAATCTATTAATATCCTATTTAATCGATTAAAGTGTTCTTAGTTGTTTTTGGAATAGATATATGAGCAAAGTAATCGATTAAACCGCTAAGTAATCGATTAAACTAGTTAGACTAGTTTCAGACATATGCTAATGTAATCGATTATGATTGAATGGTAATCGATTAAACCAGTCAAACGTGTTTTGTGATTTTGTGTTGTGTAATCGATTAGCATTTCCTTGTCATGGATTAATTAGTTCTTCATGGATTAAGTAATAGATTACCAATGCTGGTAATCAATTAAGTCAGTGCACAATGTTATTTTCCAAAACTTAACCATGAGAAATTTGCTTCTTTATGCAAACATGAAAACCTTTATGCTTTTCACAAATCATGTATGCATGCTAATGATCATGTTTATGCAATGCAAGGATCATAAGATGAAACTCTTAAACAACTTAACAAGTTACAAATGCCTTTAATTGAATGACATGTAAAAAGCTAAAATCTATTTAAGGCACATGGCTTCATTCTTGTCCTGATTCTCTTCCAGCTCCCCCTATGCCTAAAAATCTCCCCCTTTTTGGCTTTGATCATGCCAAATTTCAATTGAACATTGTTAGTCTTCATGTGCTTTTGAGGGATTAATGCTAGGAGCTTTATACTTGATAACCTGAAATCAAATCAGCTTTTTGCCAAGAACAAGTGTAAAGTATTCTTGCATAAACAATATTCATTCCTTTTATTGCTCCCCTTATCTTAGATAATTCTCCATTAAGTCCAGATAAGAGGAATAAGAATTCAAAATTCCAATTATGTGAATTTTTAAGTTGTACTTGCACATACTTGCACATCATATGTTCATTTTTCTCCCCCTTTTGGCTTATCAAAGAGAAAATATACCATAGTAGAACAAGACAAGCAAGGAAGATGTAAAACAAGAAACTTATTTTTATTCAATCATTCATAAGTGTAGTATATAAAGTAAGAAAGCAAGATATGCAACTTAAAGAAACAACAAGAAAGCAGAAACACAAACAGCCTAAGAACAAGAAATTTCATCAACTAAACTAGAGGTTGTCAAAGTCTTTGTGAGCCATCCTAGTCTTAATGTTTTCTAGCCTAGTGGTTATCTCTTCTATGGAGGAATTTGTCTAAGTTCTATACTCATGATGTAGAGCCAGAATTGCATCCATCTTTTAAAACATTAAGGATTCAAAAGGAGTGTACTGTTGTTGAGCAGGAGCAGCTACAACATCTTCTTCTTCCTCTTCTTCACCTTCTTCAGCACCAGCTGGTGGAGCTTGCTCTCCAGCCATCATCCACCCAATAGGGGTATTTACCAAGCCAAGCTTGTTGAGGTGCTTCACAGTGATAAGGCTGTTAGTGGTACTGTCCACAATCTCATTGGACATATCAATTCCAAAATGATCAATAAACCTAAAGACTAAAATAGCATAGGGAAATTGATAACTAATTAACCTCTTGGATTCCAGCATAGTCTCTTCAATGATGAGAAAACAATTCATTTGGGTTGATGTTTTGATGTATGTCTAAACCCATTGGAAAAGAATTTCCCAAATCTACCTTGCATTGAAACCCAATCTTCAAGCAAAATTCAAGAACACAAACTTCAGCACTTTCACGTGGAAACCTTGGGCTGGAAGCTTTCTTTAATGGCAGCAATGGAAGATGGAAGAAAGGTTAGGGATGAAGATGGATGGCACCATGGAAAAGCTTTCCAATAAGCCTGGGAAGAATCGCCACAATAGCATGAAGCCATTGATAAGAAACAAGAGGTTTTTGCACAAGAACAAAAAGAAAACTCTCTCACAAATTTCAGATTTGCATTCAATGATAAAAATTTGTTACATTCAGTTTTGGGCAGCCATATATAGCCACAAAATTTACAAATCAAATGCAAGGTAAATGCAAATTAAAATAAAGTTTTGAAATGCAACTAATGGAACCTAAATGAAAGCTTCCCTAAGGTGACCTCAGCTGTCCTAATTTCGTGAAATGGTGCAGTATTTCAAGGCTTAAGGTGCAGTTTTCAGCCTCTAAGTGCAGCCCACAATTCACACACAAGTGCACTGACAAAGCTTTACACCAATGCACTAAAAAGCCTTTTTATTACAACTATTTTTGCTTCTAACAAGTGCTGAATTTAATTGGAATTAAATTGAACTTGAGACATTAAAATCCAGCCCTTGTTATCCTTAAGTTGGTGTGCTTCCTTTTGCTTGCCCAAGTTAGCTTTGATGTGGTCTTGAAGGGCTTGGTTTTTAGCTCTTGTCATGGGTCTTTTAATGCTCACCAAAAGAAGTGCTTCTTGTTCATCTTCTAGACCTTTAGCTTGCAATGGACCTCCATCATGTTTTCATCCCATACACCAATTAGAGGTCATCATCTGTTGCTTGAGCATGGTTGGATGACCTAGGTGTGAGGATGTAGGTTATGATGTAGTGAAGAAGCCTATCTTCACCATTCATGTTTCCAGTTCCAAGTCTTAGCTTCAGCCTAGTTTGAGGGTCTTGCAGCATCCCTCTCTAGGTGTCAATTTTGTTGTTACCTCCAATTTCTTCCTCAAATTTCCTAACACCTTCAAAGGAAATTCCAACAACTGCATGACACACTTCTAAAATGATATTGTAGCTTTTGCAGAAACGCCATAGATAATCAATTACACAAGCTTCGTAATTGATTATTTCAAGGCAAACAGGGTCACTGAAACACAGTGTAATCGATTAAAACGAAGAGTAATCGATTACTCCAATGAGTTTTGTAAACTGATCCAATTTTCAAACATTCAGTAATTGATTACCACGTTGTGTAATCAATTATTCTAGTGAAAACTTAATTCTGAAATGACTTTGATGGATGATCAATGCAAGCTAAAGAGCTAGGACTCAAGCACTCCAAGAACATATCCAATCTAATTTGTATCTCTTGGAAAAGTATGAAGAAGCCCACAAAATTCAATGCAAATACATCAAAAAAAGTGTTGTCTGTGGTAATAAACAAAGTGCTGCCTGTGTTAATCGATTACGACATGTCTGTAATCGATTACACTGTGAAATGCTCTATTTTAGGACAGCTTTTTAGGTTTTGTGATTTAAGAATTGGAATAATGGAAGAAGAATAGAAATGGATTAGGGATGACACCATGGAATAGGAATTCCAATAAGTCTTGAAAGAATCACCACAATAGCTCAGAAGCCATTGATAAGAAACAAGAAGTTCTTAACTAAGAACAAAGGGAGAAAACTCTCACCAACAATTCAACAATTGTATTGATTCACCAAAGATGGAATCTCCGTTTACATTCAGTTTTTGGGACCTTATATAGGCCATGAATTACAAGCTAAATGACATTAAAATGTAATGAAAATACAAGTGAAATGAAGCCTAAATGAAGCTTGACGTGCAAGCTTTCTTTAAAATGACTCTTGGCTTCTATGTTTCGCGCTTCTGCAGAGTTTACTGATTTAATCGATTATTTCATCCATGTAATCGATTATTTAACCTAAATAATTGATTACTTGGTTTGGTAATTGATTATTTTGCTCTGATCCTTCCTGGAAACTGATATATGGGCAAAATAATCGATTAATTCGACATGTAATCGATTAAAACAGAGCTATTTACACTTTTCTAGTTGATTTAATCGATTAAAACAGACAGACTTTGTGAAACAGACAGCATTTGCTTGTGTAATCGATTACAGACATGTTGTAATCGATTAACACAGACAGCACTTTGTTTATTACCACAGACAGCACTTTTTTTGATGTATTTGCATTGAATTTTGTGGGCTTCTTCATACTTTTCCAAGAGATACAAATTAGATTGGATATGTTCTTGGAGTGCTTCATTTCACTTGTATTTTCATTACATTTTAATGTCATTTAGCTTGTAATTCGTGGCCTATATAAGGTCCCAAAAACTGAATGTAAAAGGAGATTCCATCTTTGGTGAATCAATACAATTGTTGAATTGTTGGTGAGAGTTTTCTCCCTTTGTTCTTAGTCAAGAACTTCTTGTTTCTTATCAATGGCTTCTGAGCTATTGTGGTGATTCTTGCAAGACTTATTGGAATTCCTATTCCATGCTGTCATCCCTAATCCATTTCTATTCTTCTTCCATTATTCCAATTCTTAAATCACAAAACCTAAAAAGCTGTCCTAAAATAGAGCATTTCACATTCTGGTTTTCTTCCAATTGAAGATTGAGTTCCATTGCAAGGAAGATCAGGGCAAACAGGACTTTATCCAATTTTGGAGTCCATCAGACTTTGAACCATGCGTAGTCGATTAATTCGCTACTATAATTGATTACTCCAGTGAATTTATGTTTCTAGATTCTATTAAAAATCAAGTAATCGATTACTCCAGTGAGATTTTGCTTTAAAAAAATCTAAACTTCAAGTGAAATATCATGTGGTAAGGTAAGCTATTAGCATGCTAGCATATGTTAGATTCATCAAGGATACCTAGCATGTTTCTAAGTGCATAGAATCTATCTCTAGCCAAGGCTTTAGTGAATATATCAGCCAATTGATTATTTGTATCAACAAACTCAATTGAACAATTACACTTTTGGATGTGATCTCTGAGGAAATTATGCCTTATCTCAATGTGCTTGGTCCTTGAGTGCATTACTGGATTCTTGGATATGTTGATAGCACTTGTGTTGTCACATAGCAAAGGTATTTCCTTTAATTCTACACCAAAATCTTGTAACTGTTGCTTTAACCATAAGCTTTGAGCACAACAGCTTCCAACAGAGATGTACTCTGCCTTAGTAGTTGATAGTGCAACACAAGATTGTTTCTTGCAATGCCATGCGATTAGTGAGCTGCCCAACAAGTGGCATGGTCCACTAGTGCTTTTCCTGTCCAATTTGCACCCTGCAAAATCAGAATCTGAGTATCCAATTAAGTTTAGTAATGCACCTTTGGGATACCAAAGACCAACTCTTGGTGTTGATTTGAAATATTTGCTGACTCTCTTGACTTCTGTGAGGTGTGATTCTTTAGGATCAGCTTGATATCTTGCACATAAACACACAATCAACATGATGTTTGGTCTACTTGCAGTCAAGTACAACAAAGATCCAATCATCCCTCTATATTTTGACTCACATCTCAATCAAGGTATGTTAATGTTGCCATTGGAGTTGCAGCATCCTTGCTTTTCTCCATTTCAAACTTCTTGATCACTTCAAGGCAGTATTTTTTTTTTACTTAGAAATGTGTCATTCTTCATTTGCTTCACTTGAAGTCCAAGGAAGAATGTTAGCTCTCCTATCATTGACATTTCAAACTCACTCTGCATTGAGATAGAAAATTCCTAGCACAAGGATTGATTAGTTGAACCAAAAATTATATCAACAACGTATACTTGAACCAATAAGATATCACTGCCATGTTTCTTGATCAACAAAGTTTTGTCAACTTGTCCTCTTATGAAGGATTGGCTAAGCAAGAAGTTGCTCAATCTTATATACCAAGACCTAGGAACTTGTTTCAAACCATAAAGAGCTTTCTTTAGTTTAAAAACATGGTTTGGATATTTGAAATCAGAAAAACCAGGAGGTTGATCAACATAAATTTCTTCTTCAATATATCCATTTAAAAAAGCACTCTTTACATCCATTTGAAACAGTTTAAAATCCATCAAGCATGCATATGCAAGTAGTAACCTAATGGCCTCTAACCTTGCTATTGGAGCATAGTCTCTTCATAGTCTATGCCTTCCTTTTGGTTGTATCATTTTGCAACCAATATAGCTTGTTTCTGACTATGATACCACTCTCATCAAGTTTGTTTCCAAAAACCCACTTGGTGCCAATAGGTTTGTGAGAAGAAGGTCTAGGAACTAATTCTCAAACTTCATTTCTCTTGAACTAATTCAGTTCATCATGCAAAGCTTGGTCAATGCTTTTAGGTTCAATTTGTGAAACAAAAGCCATATCACAGTAGAGATTTCTTAACGAAGATCCAGTAAATACTCCCTTAGTGACTTCACCAATTATGTTGTCAAGGGAAAGGTCTCTTGTAGTTCTCCAATCTTTAGGCTTTTGGATAGGTGTTGATTGTTCCATTTCTGATATTGGTTCTTCCTTCCTTTTCCTTTGATCCATTTAATTGTATATTCTCTTCTATAGGACCTGCATCATTTTCACACTTCTTTTCCTCTTTAGAGGAGTTACATTCATCACAAATAACATGAATTGATTATTCCATGCATAAAGTTCTCTTATTGAAGACTCTATATGCTTTACTTTGTAATGAATATCCAAGAAATATTGCTTCATCAGCTTTAGCATCAAATTTGCCAAGAGATTCTTTACCATTGTTTAATACAAAACACTTGCAGCCAAATGCTCTTAAGTGAGATATGTTTGGTTTTCTTCCTTTGTACAGTTCATAAGGAGTTTTCTTTAAAATAGACCTTATGAGTAATCTATTCAAAATGTAGCAAACTATACTCATCGCATCAGCCCAAAAATGTTTAGGAAAATTTGTCTCATTAAGAGGAGTTTGTGCTCCTTCTTCAAAGGATCTATTTTTCCTCTCCACAAAACCATTTTTCTGAGGTGTTCTTGGAGCTGAAAATTTGTGGTTGATTCCATTTTCTTCACAAAACTTTTCAAAATACTCATTTTGGAATTCACCACCATGACCAATCCTTATTGAGATAATTTTGCAATCTTTTTCATTTTGAATGAGCTTGGCTAATTTTCTAAATACCATGAAAGCATCAATTTTGGATCTTATGAACAAAGTCCATGTGAATCTTGAGTAATCATCAACAATAACAAGCCCATAGAACTTGCCTCCTAAGCTCATAGTTCTAGAAGGACCAAATAAATCCATATGAAGCATTTCAAGGGGTCTTGATGTACAAACAAGATTTTTATTTTGAAAATAAATCTTGGTTTGTTTCCCCTTTTGACAAGCATCACTTAGTTTGTCCTTTTCAAACTTTAGTTTAGGTAAGCCAATGACTAAGTCTTTTCTTATAAGCTTATTCATGTGATGCATTTTAATGTGACTTGCCCTTCTATGCCATAGCCAAGATTCATGAACTTTACTTACTAGGTAATTAGTGTTGTGAATGAATGCATGTTCTATAGAGAGTAAGAAGATATTACCTTTTCTTTTACCTACATGTATAACCTCACCGGATTAACCTTTATAATACTTTCTTCTATATCCAAAGTCTTAATTACAGAGGAGACTCTATCCAAAATTTTATAATACTTTCTTCTATTTAATTATTTATTGAACTTTTAAATGGGCATAAAAGTGTTTTTCTATATTGTAGTCCCCCTCTTTAATTTAGAATTTTCCTAAAAATATCTATCGTGTGGTGTGATGAATTGTGAATGTATGAATTTGGGTTGTCTGAAGACTTGGGGAATGTGAATCTTAGGCATATGTATTATGTATAGATGTGAAATGCGATTGCTTGTGATGTCGTTGATGATATTGAGATTGAGATGCCATTAATGTTGACGATGTTGAAATGAGATAATGTTGATGTGGTTGATGATGTTGAAATGAGATAATGTTGATATGGTTGATGATGTTGAATGAGACAATGTTGATGTGGTTCATAATGTTGAAATGATATGATATTGATGTTTTATGATGATGATGTTGATTTTGATAATGAGATTGATGAGAGATAATATTGATGTGAATGATCGAGGTCGTACTCAGTCAAATTAATACAATTAAATGCAGTACTAGGAAGTGACTCCTAGGTCGTCTCTCAAGGATCAATTGTCTGTGTTAAGGGATTAAACGTGTAATGGGGGGAGGTTCTAACAGAATTCAGGATTATATATAAAATAAAGCAGAAATACCAAATAATTGCAGTGATTAAACAAGTCAGACCTTTGAACAGATTGCGCCTCTAATATCCTTGGTTCATGAAAGATAATCTATCCTAACTTAATCATTGTTAGTCCAGATTAATCTACTAAGCGAAGATTAACCTAAAACTTCCCTACACGAATTAAGCAACTGCGAACCTCGTCAGGCCTAATCTCTCAGGTTTAAGCAACCTGAGATTACTGAATCAACCAACTCAGAATCATTAAGCATGACTCTAATTCGAAAAATGCAGAACAGAGACCCAACAAGGAAGAACCAAGCAGAACAGAATTACAAAGCACAGAGAACCTCCATTAAAGGTTCGCAATCTGTCCTAGGGCCCAACCCTAGGATTTAGCCTTCCATTAATTCGAAAATTGCAACAGAAACACGAATTGAATAGCAGCCGAACATTAAAATGAAACTAGAAGAGAAACGAAATTCAAATGCAAAAACGAAACTTAATAGAAACGAAAACCAAAATACTGAAAGCAGAAAACAAGATTAGATACTTGAAGCAGAAACGAAATAAGCAATGAAATTGAAACGCAATTGTATTCTGAAACAGAAAATCCAAAACAAAAACGAAAACCTTAAGCAGAATAACCAGCAGAAACGAAAACCTAAGACCTTCAAGAGAGCTGAACGTGAATCCCCCCTTTTTGCATGGGCACAGCATTCTAAAATACTAGCGTCTGACCTAAAACGAAAATGGGCCTTTCCTAACAATTCTGGCCCAAAAAAATTCACTAAAGCAAAATAAAACGAAAATAAAATGCTGATGTGGAAAATGATGCTGACGTGGCACTCCAATCTTCAAGTCCATGAATTAATTCCAAGCCCATTTAATTATTAAACTGCCCTGAAAATAAAAATTGGAATAATTAAACTTAGAAAATCCAAATTCGTTAAAATCTGAATTATCGGTCCAATTAAATCCTAAATGAGAAATAGTGCGGGATATAAACGATTAAACACAAATCAGGGATTAAAATGAGTACAGAAAGGTGAGAAAATAAGGGTAAAAAGTGACTCATCAGTGAACAATGTCATTTTATGATGTGGATATACACGGATACCCATGGGAGGTGCATGACTGGTTATCCTTGCGAGGAAGGATTTGTTCCTAGCCATAGTTATGCATTGATGGTGCCCATGGTTGTATGTTATGTATGTACATGTGGGGTGCAGTGACCAGTTGGTTACCCTTGAGAGGAACGATTTGTTCCTAGCCACGGTCAGTGCATCAGTGAGCCCATATTTGTATGTTGTGTATGTACATGGGGGGTGTATGACTGGTTACCCTTGCAAGGAAGGATTTGTTCCTAGCCATGGTCATACATTGATGGTGCCCATGTTTCATACTTCATAATTGCATGGATGGAAATAGAATGAAGGCAGTGTGTACCTGTGAGTTTTTATGGGCTAAAAACCACAAGTACTAAGGGGCCATCAGGTTTGGAATTCCCTTGTGACCACTGGTTGATCACCATAGGGGGAATGGCTAGTGCACGACAGGGTGACCCTGATAGGCGTCTGAATCATTTTTCCTGAGAGAGGCTATTTCCATGGGTATGGTACCACATTGCATAGTGAGAGTGAAATCAGGTGCATGCATTATTCTGAGCATAATTGGTACCTGTGATGATTGCGAGCCTTTGTTCATGGGAGCAAATGAATAGTAGGTGACTTTGGACGGAGATTCTTTTGTTGGAGCTGCCAAGCCGACGTGATGATGTTGGAATTCTTTTTGAAAAAGAGTTGTGTTTTGTTTATCAACTCTTTCTTAATTGATTAGTTGATTCCTTTTGTTGGACATGTAAATTCTAAGTGTAAATACATGTAAAAACTAAACTAAGTTCTGACATGTAAATGATGTATACTAATTTAAAATATACATACATATGTATTCAATTATATGTTTGTTCATTGTATGATAAGTGTATTATTGCGAAAAAATTTACTATAATATTCATAATCAAATTAAGGGAGTTTTCATTAAAATTTGAAATTACACGATTAGAGTTGTGATGTTGTAGCGACGAGGCGGGTCGTTACACATTCTCCATTAGGCACATAGAATCTTCTAGCATAGCACCTATGGGATGTACGACCTTTCTTCATGCAATAATTACAAGTTACAGATTTTAATGCTCTTTCAAAATGAGTCAATTGATGATACTTAGTTTTTGAAAAGCTTATTTGATTCTTCTATTTGGGTGGTACAAACTTTGTTTTTCCAAAAGGTTTTGCTCCATGTTTGTAACCCAAACTAGAAGTATCTCCAACATAATTTTGTACACTTAGCATTTAATTAAGCTACATTCCCCCTATAGAGTTTTTCAAAAGATCAACTAAGTAAGAATTTTCTGAAAACAATAATATGTATTTTTCACCTTGACTCTTTTTGTAATCATCAAATTCTTTTTGTAAAGCATTGCATTTATCTACATTTGATGAAGAGGAGGCACATACACATCCATTCATTTTGTAGCTTGAAACAAGTTTTTCATTTTCTTCTTTCAAGTTACAAATTTCAGATTGCATTGCTGCAAGTTTGGTAACATGCCATTTAAGATTACTTTTCAGCCTATTGTTGGATTTTGCAAGTTTTTGAGCCTCTTCATGCATTTCATGGAAAGCATCAACAACTTGATTAAATTCAGAATTTACCTTTGATTCAGCACTTGAGAAATCTTCATCTTCATCTTCACTAATTGTGGAAGTGAAACAAACATATGCTTCTTCATTCTCACCTGTTGATCCAGAAGTTGTTGAATCATTGTCTTCCTATGCTATGTATACTTTCTTTGGATTTCCTTCTTTCTTTATCTTCTTCTCATCTAATTGTTTTTTCAAAAATATTGGACATTCAGATTTAATGTGTCCAGGTTTACCACATTCGAAGCAAGTGAAGTTGGTGGTGTTGTTGTTGCTGTCATTTCTTTTGTTGAGCTTTAATAGCTTTCTGTTTTTATTCCTCTTCAAGAACTTGCTGAATTTTTTGACTATTAGGTTCATGTGCTCATCACTTTCATCTTCGCTTGAGTCTTCTTCCTTTTCCACATTAGATGATGCAGTTTTCAAGGCATACTCTTGTGTTCTTATCTGCATCTTTTGCATGTGTTAGCTGTGACATTTCAAGTTCATACTTAAGAAGCTTACCAAAAAGTGCAGCCATGAACATCTTGGATAGATCTTTGGATTCCTTGATTGCTGTCACCTTTGGTTTCCATGGTCTTGTAAGACATTTCAAGATTTTGGTGTTCAATTCTTTAGCATCAAATATCTTCCCAAGACCAAGAAGATGATTTACAATGTGAGTGAATTTTGTTTGGTGCCCATCTTGAACATTTCATACTATTAATCAAGGCATGCTTCCTTGATTTTCTTATTTCATCTGTCCCTTCATGAGTAACTTCCAACATCTCCCACATCTCCTTTGTGCTTTTACACCTAATAGTTCTAAAAAATTTGTCAGAAGAAAGTGCAAAAGTAATCATGTTTTTAGCTTTAAAATCATATTGAACAACTATTTTTTCAGCATTCATAATCTCATCTCACTCCTTGGGAATCCTTTCATTATTAATAGTTTTTTTAGGAATCAAATGACCTTTTTCTATTGCAATCCAAGCATCGAGGTCATTTGATTGAATGAAAATCCGCATTCAATTTTTCCAAAAACTGAAATACTCTCCTCCAAATATTGGAGGACAATTGAGGGAGGCACCCTCATTGAAGGTAATTTGTGTGATATTCATTTTCTTTTAAAAAGATAGTTAGCTTGAATAACACTCAAGAACCAACTCTTGATACCAATTGAAAACAATATGAACACACATAATTAACTAAGGGGGGTGAATTGGTTAAAACAGGGACTTTAAAAATTTCTAGCAGCAGAATAAAGATCAAATCACACGTATACCCTTGTTAAAACTGAAACTTTCAATCAATCAATCAAGATTCACCCTTCACTTCAAGCAATTTCAGAATAAATTTATGTTGATCTTAAAATGATTAACCAAAGGATAAGCAAATTAAGAAACAAGATGAGAATTAAGAGAACACCAAATCTATACTGGTTCACTCCTCAAAAGAGAAGCTACATCTAGTTTCTTCTAACCAAACCTTGGCTAGAGTTCCTCTATATCAAAATGTGTTCTTTTACAAGCTTACAAAAGATCACCCTTTATCAACCCTAGATAAAGAAATAAAATCTAAAACCCCTTTAGACTTCTAATGATCAAGAACTAGAGAACCCTTCTTTATTCTTCCCTCTAGAGAACCCTACTCTAGAAAAGCTTTACAAAACCTCTTTGAAATAGGAACTTACAGGAAACAAAAGTAACAAATGAATTACTGCAAGAGTTTAGGAGAGATACAACTTTATGATCCTCAGAATGTGAGTGAATGAATTTACCAAATAGAAATCAGGTTGAAAAGAATGCAATCTTGAAATCAACTCTGCATGAAAACTCTTGACAAATCTTGTTCAAAAAAATTTGGTCAATGATGCATGTGGATCTTGGTTTTGAAACAAGAGCTTGTGTATCTCAGAATATATTTTCTTAGAATCAAAGGGCTTTTGGAAGTGATGAAAAATTCGACTTATCAAGTTCTATGCAAAAGACCCAACAACTTTTTATAGAAAACTATTTTAACTGACTGTAATCGATTAAATTCTCCATGTAATCGATTATTTTAACAAATGTAATTGATTAATATCATATTTAATCGATTAAAGTGTTCTTAGTTCTTTCGGGAAAAGATATATAAACAAAGTAATCAATTAAACCGCTGAGTAATCGATTAAACCAGCAGACTAGCTTCAGACATATGCTAATGTAATTGATTACGATTGAATGGTAATCGATTAAACCAGTCCGACGTGTTTTGTGATTTTGTGTTGTGTAATCGATTACCATTTCACTGTAATTGATTAATTAGTTCTTCATGGCTTAAGTAATAGATTACCAATGTTGGTAATCGATTAAGTCAGTGCATAATGTTATTTTCCAAAACTTAACCATGAGAAATTTGCTTCTTTATGCAAACATGAAAACCTTTATGATTTTCACAAATCATGTATGCATGCTAATGATCATGTTTATGCAATGCAAGGATCATAAGATGAGACTCTTAAACAACTTAACAAATTACAAATGCCTTTAATTGAATGGCATGTAAAAAGCTAAAATCTATTTAAGACACATGGCTTCATCCTTGTCTTGATTCTCTTCCGGCTCCCCTTATGTCTAACAATATATTACTATCTTTAATGTCTTTCCCCAAGCTAACTCTAGTAGAGAAAAATCATACATTTTACCATATCATTAAGAGCCCAATTTCGTCATTCTACAACTATCTTCATGTTCGATTTGTCCAACATTGTATATGGTAGACCAATTTAACATTTATTGAAGAAAAAAAATAAAAATTTGATGGGTTCTAACCATTATTTACCTTATTTGTCATATCTACCATAGTATTCACCGCCATACTCACATTTGACAACTTTAATTTTCTTTCCTAATTGAAGTTCAACTTCAACTTTGAAAGATTTTAAAGCATCTAGAGATTGAGACTTCTCATCAATTATAGAAAGAATAATTGTCTATGAACATAATAAAATACATTTGTCCATTCCATGAAACCATAGGGAAAAACCACAAATTTCTATATGAATTATTTCTAAGACATCCTAAGCTCTTTCGACACCTAATTAATTTTTGTTTGTTTGTTTTCCTTTAATACACTCAATACAAACTTAAAAGTTTGACAAATCTAAGGGTTCAAGAATTTGCTTTGGCACAAGCTTTTGAATTCTCTATATGGAGATATGGCCTAAACGCTTTATGCCATAAAGTGGTGGAATTCTTCTTTAATTTATGTTTCGTACCACATGAATTTGTTTACAATAGGAACCCTCAATATCAATTAAGGAACTCTAGTCAAGAACATTTGAATCATAGAAGAGACTAACTTTATTATTTCTAAATGAACAATAATAACCAAATTTTGTTAAGTCTGGCTATGTCTAAGTCAGATTGGATTGTATCAAACAATGAACTCCCTAAGGTTTTGATGTTAACAAAGTACATATTTTATGTATTAACCTTTCATACTTAAGCTACAGGTTTATATATACTTTTATGAGATACAAGCAGAAAAGCGTGAACTAAAAGGATTTGGATGAAAAACAAAGTATCATTTATTGGACTATAATGCTTCAGCATCCAGCCCTAAGAAGACAAGTGTTTTAGCCCTTCACTCACAGTACAAAAGCAATGCAATAGTTACTCAATCCTCAAGTACTAAAAACTTTCACAAGAAAGTAGCATCCATAGGCTCAGTAAGAAACTCATAACATAGCACTTAAATTGTCTTGTCTTGACATTCTTAATTCCTTTTGTCTTATGTTGTTAGCGTTTCCTTTGATTCATATGATGAAAGTTAGCATTAAGCACTAGGTGACTCTGGCAAACTATACTTCTCTAAAGATATGCTACAGAAAGTGTTTGTGGTCCCCACTCTCTCTGCATAGTAGTGGACTTGTGTCAAGCGCCAAAACTATTAGACAATAGCTAGTTGGGATCTCTCAACAGACTAAAGTTCTGAAGTCTATATAAAGCTTGAAGATGTTCGTGTTAAGGAAATTGAATAACAAGAGAACATTCTGAGACAAAACGAACAAGTGTTGTAACGTTGTTAGTACATTGGATGAAAGAAACTTGAGCGAATTGAGTGAATCTTAGTTTTACTAAGTTAGAGAGTTTCATTGTATTCAAGCTTACTGTGTAGACACTCTTTGAGTGATTAGAATACATTTTCTATCAAATATATATTTTTTGTGAAAGTTAGGAGTGACTTAGTGACAAAAAATACTTGGGTCTTAATCTCAAAGGGAGATTAAGTGTAGTGCTAGGAATGGCCTAAAGAGTACTCGATGTAGCTAGAAGTGGCATAGAGAATAGTTGGTTGTAATCAAAGAATTGATTAATGGAACCCTTCAAGGTTTGAAGGAGAATTGGATGCTGCCCAAGAGTTGGGGTGAAGTAGTATAAAACCTGTGTGTTTTCTTTATTGCTTCTATATAACTGATTCTCTTTATAAATCACTTCTACACTACTATATCCAAGTTTTGAGAACCTTTTTTATGTATAATGCGATTTTGAACCCATTGGATGAAACCCTTTGTCCATTGATATCTGTTTAAGAAAAGTTTTTTTAACATACTAAGTTTTTATCCATCACACTATTCAATCCTCTTTCTAGTGTTTTTCAGGTAATTCAGATTTGTCCAAAATTGAAATAGAAATAGAATTTCTTTTAACAGACGATGCAATTTATGTCTCAACCAAATCCAAATAATAAGTCTTTAAAAACAACCTAAAAGTTCCTATAAATTCAACTGCAACTTTAATGTCATTGTCCTATATAGATGATTCTTTCATCATCACTTGACAAATGACATCACATACACCTTACAAAAGACATACTTATGTGAGTAATAGCACCAAAATCTACCCACCAAATGTCCTTGGGTATGGAAACTAAATTAACTTTAGAACAAACCAAAAATAAGAAGTTTATCCTTCTTCGCACACCAAATTGTGTACTTGAGACACTTTTACTTCATATGTCTCACCCTTTACAAAAGTGACAAGTAAATTTGTTATATTGCTATTGTTTTTCTACTCTAATTGAGAAAAACTTTATGCAATTTCCTCGACTCTCTTCCTTTTCTAGATCTAATCCAAAAAAAGACCTAGTTTGATCCAGCATCATGATAAATAAAGCCCCATTAGAGTTTTTTGTACTTAAAAAAATTTGTCCAATTCCATGCAATTGAGAAAATTCTGAATTGACTCCTTTTAAAATCACTACTAGAAAAATGAGATTTAATGTCGATAAATTAACATCGATTTTCTCCAAAATCGATGTTAACGAAAACACGGTGGCAATTTCGTAGCTAAGAGGACCTGGTTAACATCGGTTTTCCTAAAAATTGATGTTAACGTGTTCCTGTTAACATCGACTTTTAAGTTTTAAGAAAAAACCGATGTTAACGGGTTCTTGGTAGCATCGATTTTCCTAAAAACCAATGTTAACAAGAACACATTAACATTGGTTTTTCAATTAAAACTGATGTTGTTTTATTATAAAAGGTGTGTGTTGTCCCCCAAATTGAACACACAATCCCGTGCCTACACAGAAACCTCATTTCTCACTCTCGCAATCTTGCTGCTACCTGTGTGGTCCTCTCACGATTTTGTCTGTCTCACACTCGAACTCAAAGCTCATCATCTTCCAGCGTTCTTGCGTCACTATCAGTTGCACTCTAAGCTTGCGACTTCTGCGTGTTTTCCTCGTCTCTCCATCCCAGGTTAGTAGCCTTCTTGCACCCAATGAACCTATTTCGCAACTAACTGTTTGTTTCTGATGCTGCATTAGCATTTTAAGGTAATGTATGGGTTTCATGAAAACCGTTATGTGATTTCATTGTTCTTGGCCACTAACTACTTGATAAAATGCCTAATTCGTGTATGTTGTTAGAATGTGGTTCTAACATTAATTGGTTATTGTGAAAATAAAGTGTCGGTGTGTAGAATCACTTATGTACACTAAAAGACTAGACTAGAAAAATCTTATTTTTGTTCTCTTCGTTATGGACTAATGTGTGAAGATATTTTTAGGTACAAGAGTCAAAGTTTAAACTAAAAGCGGCAAGTGAAAATTAGGTGATGTTTTTGGAATTAGAAGTGAAAACACAAAATGAAAATAGAGAATGTTTTGTCAAACTAACTAGGATTGGAAGTGTAACTCACTATCTCTGACTACAATTTAAAAACATTATTGAACTTGAAATGAATTCCTTTCATGAATGATTTAATCATTAATGTTTTGAGGGAAGTGTGTCCCTGGATTGGTTAGATAAATCAGGCATAACAAACGCCTACGCCATTCAAGCTCATAACTAAATAAGGGGTTGTGGATCATTGTAACAAACTGAGCATGTATTGTGAATCACATATTTACATCCCCGCTAATTGAATCAATTTGAATTGATGAATTGTGTACCATAATATGAATGGAAAGAATCAACAGTTATGTACATACAAGGCTAAAAACAATAAAGAAGGTCAATGCTAAAACAGATGAATGAGAACTTCTCGGTGAGGCTAATTTATAGAAAAAAGACAAAGTTCAACTTTTTAGTAATGGAAATCCACCAAAGAAGAATTTGTTGAGAAGAAAATAACTTTTTCTTTGGCCTGAAAAGGAAACAACTTGGATTCTCTGTGATGATCATTGTAACACCCTGAAATTTCGGTAACTTAAAATATGTGTGATGTATTCCTAGTATGATTTGATTAATTTATTAATTAGGATTATTTGAAATGTTATGTGAATTATCCATGTGTCATTGCTTGGTGTAAATGTCAAGTATGTAGAGTTTGTTTGAGTTGCGTTGTAATTGAGCGATTTCGAGTTTGACCCAAAAACCTGTTTTAGTAAAATCATCATTATGAATTGGTTAACCGTTGGATCATCTTCAAATTTTAACTTCTTAACCCATATATATAACTTTTGACCATTGGAATTATTATAATAATGTCTATAACGTGAAAAATTAATTTTTCACTGAAGCAGAAAATTCTAGAATTGGGTCAACTCGCCCAGGCAAGTGGAGGCGGTGCTGAGTACGTTTTTAAGCTTCCAAGTCACGAAAATGGAGGTTCTTCCTCCTCCAAACAGATCCAAGCTCCCCCACCACCCTCCTCCATCACCCATAGCCATCAGAGACACCCACGAGCCATCGTTGCTTGCCACTTGACCCCGGCACGGAGAAGAACCCTTTAATCGGAGCGGAATCTTCGAAACTCTTCCTGAAGTTCCGGTAGAGAACGGAGCTCCCAATCCTCCTTTCTTGGTTTTCTTGAGGTAATCTTAGTTTCTTTTGTCTTCTTCTAGCTAGTTTAAGCCTCTCTTGATATCTCTTATGATTCAGGTACCGTTATTGAGTGTTTCTATACTTCCTTTGATAATCCTTTGAAAATGAGATGTTGTAAAAGTCTCCTTTTTATGAAACTGACATCATTTCTATGATCCTTGTTGAACCTTGGTCACATTGGTGTGATCAGAATTTCAAAATGACGTCTTTTGATGTGGACTCTCAAAACATCATTTTAGCCTCTTTTTAGATTTGAGTGGGTATTTGACCCCAAATGTTAATATTGATCTTACCTTGGAAATATATATTAAATTGTCTTCGATTTGGTATATAGAGCTCTGCGTTTGGACGAAAACACGTGTATTAAAGGATCTCCAAAACAACACTGTGAGGTTTTAATAGGAGAGCTCCTAGTTAGGTAAGGGGAGCTTATTATTTAGTTATAGTTTTGGTA
>QARZ01039339.1:0-11581 GCA_013407115.1 Glycine latifolia
GGATTTAATGATACTCAAGGAACTAAATCCAAAGCTACTCCTAAATGGATTGCAGTTAAAGTAAGCCATTTAAACAATAGTTGATGTCTTCAAAATTAATTTTATTACTATTTACACTAATTTCCATTTAACTTTGAATATGTTATTCAATTTAGTGTAATAAGCAAAAAGGAAGCACGGAGTGTGGCTATTATGTCATGCATTGGATGTCAACGATAGTAAAAGGAGGCTTCAGAGATAACTGGGAGATGGTAATTGTTTACTTCAAAACTAATTTTATTTGTTATACTTATTTTTATTTAGACTTATTAAGTTATGTTTTATTATATTATGCAGTATTTTACTGATCCAAGACCATTGGAATCGGAGAGATTGAAGGCAATTCAGATTCAGTGGGCAAAATTTTATCTTAGAGTTAGAAATGAAACACTAGGTGATTAAGGGATTTTTAAACAATTGTATAAATAGTTTAATTACAATCACTTATAGTGTATTGTCATTATTGTTATATTTGACCATAACAACTTTTTATTGTATTGTGAAACTATTTGCCTGTATTAGTCTGATTTTTAATTTGCAGGTTTGGGTAATATTAAAAAAATATACAATATATTAAAAAAAACTACAAAAATCAAAATCAATTTTTACTGAAACCGATGTTGTTTAACGAAAAACAACATCAGTTTTTAGAAAACATTTATGTTGTTTTTTTGAATCAACATCCGTTTTTACTGAAAATCGATGTTGTTTAGCATTAAACAACATCGATTTTCAGTAAAAATTGATGTTGATACACAAAAACAAAATATGTTGACGGTTATTATTCAACATCAACTAAAACCGATGTTATTTAGCATTAACAACATCAGTTTTCAGTAAAAACTGATGTTGATTCAAAAAAACAACATCGGTTTTTGGTAAAAACCGATGTTGTTTAATGCATATTGAATTTTTTTTTTGTTTATTTCTTATTAGACGACATCGATTTTTAAGAAAAATCGATGTTGTATATTGTTTTTAACATCGGTTTTTAAAAATCGATGTTAACGTTGATACTTTTAACATCGCTGGTTTCAACATCGGATAAAAATCGATGTTAAAAGCTCAAAAAAACTGATGTTAAAAGTCTATTTTCTAGTAGTGTGAGATGTTGGACCAGTTGCAGAAGCATATCCAACTCCTTCATGTCCTCCTATTGAGCATCCTTGATGATGCATTGTCGACAGTGAGAGAATTAAAAAAATGCCACAACCACATCATTAGATGACGCATTGTCAACAGTGATTGTGGACACATTTCTGAGTCCCCATTCCTTCAATATTTTTTCAGTTTTCTTTCCTAGTAGCTCTCCTTTGTGGTTAGCAATTAATGATAACCTAATTATCCTTTTTTGATACTTCCAATCATTGTTTATGAAGTGTGTAGTGAGTGTCATATAGTTCAAGTTCTGAACAGAAGTTGAGCAATTAGTGATGAGTGCTACCCTAGGATAATTTGATTTCATAAAGGCCTTTAAGCTAATTTTTTAATCCTCATACACCTAAAAAAGACCTCTAGCAACTGTGAACCTTGATGAGACAATAAACTGAGGCTATGACTGTTTACAAAGTTGCTTAAATCCCTCATTCCCAACAACCCTAAATGATTGTTCATCTACAATGACAAAAATAACAACAACCCTTTTACAAGCTTTTTCATTAAATCTTTGGCTAGCTATAACAAGGGTATTATTTTCTCTAGCTTTAAAGGTGAGGGTTGTTTGGTTAGGATCATTGACATCAGAATATGGATAGTATGAACATAAACGAGTAATCTGGTTAAGAAGGTTAGATGTACCATGTATTTTTGGATCATATATAAATTCTTTACCAGAATGGTTACACGCTGCAATCGAATCAATAGAATCAGGTTTCTTAGTGAAGTGGTCCCAGACAATAAAGGTTGTTTGTTTACCACTAGCATTTGATATCCTTTTCTTTGTATTTTTTTGGAATTGCAACTTCAGGAGCCGCTGCTGGTTGACTGTTATTAGGTGTAATGTTTCCAGCCTCTCCCATTGCATTAGCAGGATTGGTGGTATTTGTTACTGGCCAAGGCTTGATTAGGAAATTGTTGAACAAACTGCTCCATCACTGAATAATGAAGATGTCTTAATCAATAATTACCATTTATTTATGATGCAACTTGGTTTAGTATTAATGAACTATATTACTTATATTGAAAATAACTACATCAGCAACTTAAAACATTAAGTAACTACTTATAAATGCAAAACTAAAAGGTACACCAAAAAATAGTTTCAATTTAGAACAAGAATTGATAGAAAGATCAATATGATAATTAAGTGAGCCAACATCAACAGTTTTTATAAGCAGAACCTATAATTGACTAATTTACAAACTCACGGAATAAGAATTTTTGGAAATAAAAAGTAATTCACCCCTACTGGTACTAGAGCAACACTTTTTTCCTTTGCTAGCCATGTTTCAGCTTTGTCCTTCCTTTAAAGCTCAACACCATCCACAATACAAAATAACATGTATGAATAAAAAGAAGAACCATGGTGACTAAACATTAACACTATAGTTACATTTACATAAGACCTTACTAGTTATTACTTATTGCAGCCACATCACAAGCAATACAGCACCATGGTGTTTAAACGCTAACACTAGTAACAAGACAAGATGAAGAAAATAAAATATTTGACCAAGAAGAATTCTAGTATTTATAGGTGAGGTGCTAGTGAGATAAAAGGACAGTTCTTAATTACTTGTTAGTAAGTTTCCTCGTCTAAGTATGAAATGCAAGAGCCCTTGAATTCTTATAATGGCTTGGAATCTACAATCAAAATTGATTTTGTCATTTCTCATAACACATAATGTGATAAAAAAAATTAGATATAAGACTAAAAAACCAAAGACTCATCGGCAAACAACTGTAAGTCATGACTCCTTATTCTTAGCTCCTAGTATTGTGTTTTTTTTTTCACGGCTAAAAAGGGATATCATTGAACCTGTGGCAGTTTATGCAAATAAGGAGTAAATTATTGTACAATAATCACGTGTTAATATAAAATTTCAATCTTATAAGAAAATGTGCTGCACATTTCTATAATACTCTAGAAGCTTTTGGAAGCTTATAGAACCATGAAGAAACTTATAGAAGCTTCTAGAAACTTATGGAAGCTTATGGAACCTTCTAGAAACTTGTGGATGCTTACAGAAGCTTCTGTAAACTTATGAAAGCTTGAAGAAATTAAGAGAAGAATCTAGAGGCATTTAGAAGAATCTAGAGACATTGAAAAAAAATGTACTTATCTAGATTATTCTAGAAAGACTTAGGAGTTGTAAAATGACCTAGAATAGAGCTTTCTAGATAAACAAAAAAGACCACATATTAAGGAGGTGGAGACTCCTATAAATACCCCCAAAGCCTTATAGTTTATGTAAGCAAGAAAAGTGAGCAAGCAAGCAAGGAAAAATAAAAACACTAGTTCTCTTGTAAACTAAGTTCCCACCCTTCTATACTTACCCAATATTCTCATTATTATCTCATTCATCATACATTCTATCTATCCTATCCTTCAAAGCAAAACACATTCAACCAATATTCTAACAACTATCATCAGTGGCATCAGAGCTTTGTTCGATTAATATATGGCGTTCTTCTATCAATTTGCTACTATGGCAAATAACTTCCGCTCATCCATTCCAATCCCAACCTTTCAAGGTGAAAACTATGATTTTTGGGTCATCAAAATGAGGACCGATTTTCGTGCTCAAGATTTGTGGAATATCATTACTAAGGGATATACTAGTCCTGAAGATATCTCCACACTATCTGTAGCACAAAGAATGGAATTGAAGGAGAATAAGCAAAAAGACTTTCTAGCATTGCTCGCCCTTTAACTCAGCCTAGGAGATGAATTTTTTCAAATAATTATGGGAGCTATTAGTGCCAAAGCAGCATGGAATAAGTTGTAGGAGGAGTTTCAAGGATGTCAAAAGGTACGCACTTGTAATCTCTAAACTTTAAGAAGGAAGTTTGAGAATTTAAAAATGAATGATTCTGAGATTGCTAGGATTATTATTCTAGAATTGAAGAAGTAGTAAATCAATTAAGAGCCTATGGAGATAATATTCCAAAAAATAAAGTTGTTAAAAAATTTTAATTACGTGAACAGAAAAATACGATCCCATTATTGTAGTTATTGAAGATATAGATAAATTAACAACTGCAGAATTAATGGGTTCTTTAGAGGCTCACGAAAAAAGATTAGAAAGGCAATTTGAAAGCAATACAGAAAATGCCTTTCAATCTAAAATCAAGAGGCAATCTCAGAAATCTAAAGATGGTGGGAGAAAGTCAAATGAAAATTCTAGAAACAATGAGAATCAAGAAAAACATAAAGAAAGAGGTGGAAAGTTTCCTCCATGTGGCATTTGTAAAAGAAATAGTCACTTGGAGAAGGACTGTTTGTTTAAAGGAAAACCACAGTGCCGAAATTGTAAGAAGTTCGAACATGTAAAGCAAGAGTCAGAGAATGTTCTCTTCTATGTCTCCCAAGATACATCAAAAGAAATAAAGGATACATGATATTTGGATAGTGATTGCAGTAATCACATGACGAAGGATGAAAATATTTTATGTAGTCTTGATAAATCAAGACAAAAATAAAAATTGGCAATGGAGATTTTATGGAGGCAACGGGAAGAGGCACTATTGCCATTGAAACCAAAAAGGGGAAAAGATACATCAACGATGTACTCTTGGTCCCTAACATATATTGAAATTTATTAAGCGTCGGCCAAGTGATGGAAAAAAGGCTACTCCTTGCATTTTGAGGGGGATTCTTCCAAAATTTATGATAAGCAAGATAAATCTCTCATAATTGCAAAAATCAAAATGAAATAGAATCGTTGTTTTCCAATACAATGGAGATATGCAAGTGATGCAGCAATGAAGGCGCAAGTGGACGAGTCATGGCTATGGCACAGAAGATTCAGGCATTTCAATCTACAAGGATTGAAAATTCTTAAACAAAAAAATATGATGAGAGATCTACCACCAATAATGGAGCACACCGACATTTGTGAGGGGTGGATGCTCGGGAAACAACACCGACAACCTTTTCCATCAGGAAATTCAGGGCGAGCCAAAGAACCGTTGGAGCTAATCCATACAGATGTTTGTGGCCCAATGCGTACTCCATCACATAATCAAAACAGGTACTTCATTCTCTTCATTGATGACTACAGTAGAATGACTTAGGTTTACTTTTTACGAGAAAATTGCAAGTCTTCAATATTTTCAAGAAATTCAAAACTCGGGTCAACAGGCAAAGTGGCTACAACATAAAGAAGATAAGAAGTGATAGAGGCAAGGAATACACCTCTAATGAATTCAACAAGTTCTGTGAAGATAAAGGTGTAAAGATCCGGATTATAAGTTGCTACTCTGGATGCTTGATGTGTGCATTATATTAATTAAAAATTACATGTGTTATGTGGATTGATTAATTATTTTATTTATAACTTGTTGTTTGAGTGCTTTTGTCTTGATATGCGTGCTTAGTGGGTATTGGATGTAAGTCAACTCTGTTGTGCTGTGGTTGCTAGTCGTGCACGTTAAGTAGACGTACAAGTTATGTCAGCCGTGTTTATAAGCAGCAGGCTGGCACAGTAGCAAGTTCACTCTTCCTTCTTCTATCTTTGTGTTTCCTCTGTTTTCTCTCTAAAACTCACCCAGAAATCTCTCGTTCTCGACCCCTCCTTTGTTATCTCCGACCTACGAGAGCCACAGTAGCTGCTGCAAAAATCCCGATACTGAGAGGAACTTCGTGGTTGGAACTGAAGCTTAGGACAAACACATCGTGAAGCTCGTGAACGAACTCCTGGTGAGGTAATGGGAGTTTGTCGTGTTTCTTAACAGCTTTAGATACCACGGGTTGGGGGCCAGGGAGTCCATCCGTGATGATAACTGCATGTCCCTGGTGTGTGTGTGTGTGTGCGTGTGATGTTTTTCCCAGAAAAGCTACGTCTTTTATGAATGGGAAGAGGTATGCCTTGAATCTGTTGAATGTTGTTTTGTGTTGATGTTCGATGTTCTTGTGGGGGGAGCAGATGTTTTAGGAACTCCCCGCGCATGTGTGAAGTTGATATTTTGATGCTAAGAGGCTTCTAAGACACTTGCGGAAGTGTTCATGAAGGTGATGAGTACCGGGATGAGTTGGTCATGTTGCACATAGACATCAACCCTTGTGTTTTGATGTCGGCTACCGGGATGAGTAGGCCGAGTTGAGCGGGTTATGTGGCATGCATGCATATATGCTAGACGTAACTTAGTCCTTGTTGGCGGACGTCAGTAAACGGGGTTCCCTACCAGGGGTCGTTCCCTTAGAGTCGTTAAGACTCGCTTCCCTTTCTATAGGATATACCGGGTTCCTTACCCGGGGTAACACGTTTGAGCTTTTGAGCTCAAGTTACCTCACCTTAGAGGGAGCTATCGGGTTGCTAACTCGAATGAGCTCGTGTCCTCTCGGGAAAAGAGTCATCGGATCTTCTACTCGGATGAGTTTGTATCTTTCTTTTAGAACGACCGGGTTCTATACACGTGATATCTTTCTAGAAGCTCATATTTTCTTCCCTAAGGACTACCAGGTTACTTACTCGGAGAGCTCGTATGTTCTTGGGAAGAGAGCTATCGGGTTCCCTTACAACCTCGTATATGTTGGTGATAAAACAACCAAGTCTTGCAAAGCGCTATCAAATTAATCGATTACAGCACTTATGTAATCGATTGCATAAGTGCATGATCCATCCTTAGAACCTTATAAGGAAATCTAAGGACCTCTTGACCGCCTTTGGCAAATCCTTATCAAGCCCAACCGACCTCCTCCGACCTCGTCCACTCTTGCTACCCTTGTCTTCCCTTGTCCAAACCTTACCCATTTTGACCAACCCTTACCGACCTTGTCCAAGTTTTACCGACCTTGACCGACCTTGTCCGCCTTTGTCCAACCTTGTTCGGATTCTTACCTTGAGATATTATATCTAAGTGCCAACCCGGATACCTCGTACTTCGCACCAGTTCACTTGTTTGTATGTGTTTGTGAGTGACGCATATGTTTATGTTGGTGGCATTTGAACTCAGTCTATGTGATGGCTTAGGATGAGGAATGCGTTTGGATATACATAAATACCCACGGGGGTGTATGGCATTATCCTAGCCAGGTCGAGTTGAGTCTGGTTACAGATCATACATTGATGGTGCCGTGGTGATATTCTATGTATAGACGTGAGATGCCGGGACAGGGTGGTGGTAAACCTTGCGAGGACCACGGTCAGTGCATCGTTGGGCCCTTGTGTGGATGGTATGTTACATAGGGGGTGTATGACCGGTTACCCTTGCGATGAAGGATTGTGTTCCTAGCCTAGTCATACATTGATGGTGCCTACGTAACGTATGACATTTGTATGATGAAAATAGGATGGTTGATTGCATAGTACGAGAAGTACTGGGGGGCCACGTCTGTAGGGAGATCCTTATGACACCCATTTTGGCTGATCACCATGGGGGGTGAGTCCCGTGCACAACAGAGTGACCCTGACGTATTGTAGTAATCATTCGTACCATGTACTTTGGCCTATTTCCGGGATGGTACCACATTGCATAATGAGAATTGAGTCAGGAGCATGCATCATGCTAGACATTACAAGTCGATTTATAAGATGTTTGTGGATGTCCGTGGATGTTAGTGTTTGTTGGATGCTTGGAATGTTTGTATTGATATGTTGATGACCGTGTTGCTTCTTGACTGGGTTGTGTCCCTTGTCTGTTGTATTTATTGTTGTTATTTAATATGATGAACTCACATTTACTTTGTTGTACCTTGTGGTTTGGTACCTGTAATGATCGCGAACCGGGTTCGTGTGAGCAGATGGGCAGCACTAAGTGCTTTTGGAAGAGGACCGGGTTATTTGGAGCCACCGTGTTTTGTCGGGATGTCCATGGACATGATCCTGGGCAGGAGTTGCACTTTGCTAGATGCACCCCTTGTTTTAATGGATTCACTCCTTGTTTTAATGATCCCGGACCGGGTTGATGAAGATGCTTTCTACAATTGGGATAAAGAAGATAATGAGCAACCAAGATCTCCAACACAAGCAACAGTGGAAGAATCACTTGACTCATCTCCAGAGTCGACACCAAGGAGAACTAAGTCATTGTCAGAGATCTATCAGGTATGCAATTTCACAATCGCCAAGCCAGGAAACTATGACGAAGCTTCAAAGCAAGAAGTATGGAGGAAAGCTATGGAAGAAGAAATAAAGATGATCGAGAAGAACGAGACCTGGGAGCTAGTGGATCTTCCTCAAGAGAAAGAAGTCATTGGAGTTAAGTGGGTTTACAAGACAAAACTTAATCCAGATGGCTTAATTCAAAAACATAAAGCAAGACTAGTTGCCAAGGGATATGCTTAACAGTTCGACATCGACTACAATGAGACATTTGCCCCAGTCGCACGACCTGATACAATTAGAGCTTTGATTGCACTGGCTACACAAAAGAAGTGGAATATTTACCAACTAGATATAAAGTCTGCATTTCTCAATGGATACCTTGAAGAAGAAATTTACGTGGAGCAACCTCAAGGGTTTGTGGTAAATGGTCAAGAAGACAAAGTTCTTAAGTTAAAGAAAGCACTCTACGGCCTAAAGCAAGCTCCACGAGCGTGGTATAGTAGAATAGACAGTTACTTCATTGAGCAAGGATTCAGGAGGATTAAAAGTGAGCCAACACTATATATCAAGAACCAAGGTACAACTGACACACTTATTGTCTCCTTATATGTTGATGATCTTATCTATACAGGAAACAATGTGAAGATGGTCTAAGAATTAAAAGAAGATATGATGAAGACATTCGAGATGACAGACCATGGTCTAATGCACTATTTTCTTGGAATAGAGATAGCTCAAACAAAAGAAGGTATCTTTATCTCACAAAAGAAGTATACGACTAATCTTTTGAAGAAATTCAAGATGGAAGGCTGCAAGAAAGTAGCTACTCCACTAGATAGAAACAAAGGATTAACAAGGGATGATGGCACACCAAGTGCAGATAACATGCAATTTCGAAGCCTCATTGGAAGCCTACTTTATCTAACAGCTACAAGACCTAATATTATGTACGTTACTAGTCTATTATCAAGATTCATGCAAAGTCCAAGCCAAGTTCACTATGGAGCAGCAAAACGAGTATTACAATACTTGCAAGGAACAAAGAACTATGGCATATGGTACGAGTCTACTCCTAAATCGAGACTGGTTGGTTATACTGACAGTGATTGGGCATGATCAATGGATGATATAGAGAGCACCTCAAGCTATGCTTTCACACTTGGCTCAGGAATATTCTCTTGGGCATCAAAAAAGCAAACAACAGTTGCTCAATCATCAGCAGAAGCAGAATATATAGCAGCAGTTATAACTACAAGTCAAACCATATGGCTCAAGCGCATACTTGAAGACATGGGAGAACAGAAAAATCAAGCAATAGAGATATATTGTGATAGCAAGTCCGTTATAGCAATGACAAAGAATCATGTATTTCATGGGAGAACTAAACACATCAATATCAAATATCACTTCATTAGGGAAGCCAGAGCAAACAAAGAAATAGAGCTTAAGTACTGCAAGATTGAAGAACAAATGACAAACATTTTCACAAAGGCACTACCAAGATCAAGGTTCGAATTACTAAGAGATATGATTGGAGTTATTGAAATGCGCATCAAGGAGGAGTATTAGAAAATGATGCACATTTCTAGAATACTCTAGAAGCTTCTAGAAGCTTATAGAACCATGAAGAAACTTATAGAAGCTTCTAGAAACTTATGGAATCTTCTAGAAACTTATGGACGCTTATAGAAGCTTCTAGAAACTTATGAAAGCTTGAAGAAATTAAGAGAAGAATCTAAAGGCATTTAGAAGAATCTAGAGACATTGAAGAAAAAAAAAACTTATGTAGATTATTCTAGAAAGACTTAGGAGTTGTAGAATAACCTAGAATAGATCTTTCTAGATAAACAAATGTAGACCACATGTTAAGGAGGTGGAGATTCCTATAAATACCCCCAAAGCTTTGTAGTTTATGTAAGCAAGAAAAGTGAGCAAGCAAGCAAGCAAAAATAAAAACACTAGTTCTCTTGTAAACTAAGTTTCCACCTTTCTATACTTACCCAATATTCTCATTACTATCTCACTCATCATACATTCTATCTATCCTATCCTTCAAAGCAAAACACATTCAACAAATATTCTAACAACCATCATCACTTCTGTACACCTAAGCAAAGATCAGATATGGCCAATTTAAACTTATTAGCACTTGTCACTTGGAATTAAGAGCTCAAAGACTTCTTTTAAGTTATCATATTATGATAAAAAAATAAAAGATCACATTACTTGAAACAAATTACTAAGAAGTAATGTAGCCAAACACAGTATAAGTATAATGGCGCTAAGATTTATTTTCTTATACTTTTGAATGAACGGTTTATTTTATTGAGTATGAAATGAAAGAAACACATAGAATGAAACCTAAAAAGGAAACCAAGAACGAAACCTAGAAAACAAACAAAAAAAAGGAGAAGAGAGACACATTGATAGTGCAGTGCAAACGGAATGAGACTCAGTCTCTGACAAAGAGAGGTGACTCAGGTGAGGTGCCAACAACAGTGCACCATCTTCAATAACAATTTCAAAGGCAAAGTGGCGTAGCTTCTTAGGGTTTCAGACTTCAAAGAGAGTGGCACAACTTTAGGAACTGAATGAAGGAATTAAGTGAAAGTGATTAGGCTTTCAATGGCACAGCTTCTACTCTAGTATTCACTTAATGATATAGATCGTTGAGGACTGGGCTAGGTTTAGGCTTGCAAGTCTCTATTCTCTACGTCTACAAAACAACAAGTCAACAACAATACTAACACTATCAACATACTACCTCGATCAGGTCGGGTATCGACGATTTCAGGATTCTAACATGCACCCGACAAACTGAACCCACTTAAATCTATTTTCCCAACCTAAAAAACCCAATGACCCTCCCAAAAACACTTTTTTTGGGTTTTCCAGTTTCGGGTCGATTCTTCAAAACCTGCTCACCCCTAACACACGCACGCACGCACGCACGCATGCACACACACAATGATGATCATGATTAGTCTAAGACAAGTCATCCTAATCAATCAATTACAATTCAATTTAGAGGTTGCCCAATATGTGACTTAATGATTAGTTAATATGCTTAGGTGATCACTTCGAGGTTGAGCCTCAATTGATGTTATGTTCAATTGGCCTATTTAAACAGTCCATAACCCATCAACAAGTGCTAAGCTTGAAAGGTGTAAGCATTTGTTATGCTTCAATGATCCACAATCTCTCAAGTGCTAAGTGCTAAGCCTAAAAGGCATAAGCACTTGTTATATATGTTCGATCAGCCTACCCCAAATAATCTACATCCTTTAAAGTGCTAAGCCAAAAAGGTGTAAGTGTTTGTTATGTTTGGTTAGTCT
>QARZ01039344.1:0-24620 GCA_013407115.1 Glycine latifolia
AAATAGAGCGAGATCCGAAAGAAGAAGCTGAAGGAGAGTGAGCGAGAGTCACACAGGAGACTGAAACGGTGAGAGAGAAAGAGAAGAAGAAGTGAAACGGTGAGAGAGAAAGAGAAAAGAGAAATAATGGCGAGACGCATGCTTCATCGGGCTTTGTACAAATTTTGAAAAAACGAATCCAATGAGAGAGCGGCAAAATTAAAAGGGAATTCAAAGACAGTTTTAACAAAACCGTTTATGAATAGTGGTTTTTAAAATCGGTTTCACCAAAATCGTTTTTGTTAATTTCCTTTTATTTACAGCTTTGCCACCGCATTATATTTTAAGACGGTTTTAACAAAATCGTTTTTGAATAGTGGTTTTTAAAATCGGTTTCACCAAAACCGTCGTTGTTAATTTCCTTTTATTTACAACTTTGCCACCGCATTATATTTTAAGACGGTTTTAAGACAACCGTCGTTGATGTGATGTCGTAAAATAAGCTTTTTGTAGTACCTTTTTGTTGATTAATCATTTGACTATACATGCAAGTACTCATTCCTTGCAGATGAAAATTTCAAACTAACACATGATGGACCTGGCGTTCTTTCTATGGCTAATAGTGGTCCTAACACAAATGGTACAGAGCTATGTCTCCAATTTTATTTATTTATTTATTTATATCTTGTTTGAATAAAATTTTATATAAGCATTTATAGGAGAAGAAATTTACTAGTTAAAATGAATTGAGTTTCTTTCTTTAAGTTAAAATTAAGCACTTAACTTTTGTAAAAATTTTCTTATCCATAATTTCTCCAAAAGTTGATGTGCATAAGTTTATTTTAACTTATGGGAGAAGTTGAATTCATTTTATTTTTTTATTTTCTCTTATAAGTGATTATAAAATTTTTTATTTAAACAAGACTTTACCTATCATGTTGAATATTGTATGTGGAAGTATGTTCTTGATTTCTCACATTATGTTTGTCTTTTTTAATTATTGGTGCAAGCTATTGAGAATATTAAAGATCTAGCTGTTAGCAGAGAGAGAAAAAGTCTGGAAGAAAAGAAAAGCTGGCTTGCAAAGTGTGCTTCTACCACTCTTTCTTCGAAGCTGATAGGTGGAGAGAAAGAATTCTTTGCACCCATGGTTGTGGATGCTGTAATTTCAATTCGGAATGAAAACAAGTTGCACATGATTGGGATAATGAAGGTACATGTGTTGGTTTTTTTGCAATTGTATTTATGAGCTTTATTTTATTATATACTATTTTTGCTTTCTTAATGTAGGGTCCCTATTCTAGTGTTACCACCTATTCCAAAAGATCCATCGAATGACCTAATGGAATGGTTTGAAAGTTCTCATTATATATTTAGTAATCTAAAGGAAATAATTCTATCATCTTATTTTGAGAGAATTAAAAAGTTGCATGACATGCCAAGAGAAGCAAGGGATATCATTTGTGGTCTTTCACTTAATACAAACTTGTTCCTAATAGAGGGATCATAGTTAGGGCTGTGCAAAAAAATTCAAATCACGAAACCAATTCATATCCAATATTATCTAATTCACTTTAAATTCATTTAAATAGATTGGTTTCACATCCAAATCCAGTTTTTTGGATTTTAAATCCAATCTAATTAATTGGATATTTATTTGGAATTTTAAATCCAATATAATTTTTTTGACAGTGACGACTAGATTTTTTTTGCCAACTTCTCTAGGAGTCTTTTTTTGGTTGATGTCGTCTAGAGTTATTTTAGTCGATGTCAACTGATGATGTTTTTAAGCTACATCGGTTGAGACTATTTTTTGGTTAATGTTGGTAAGGGTTTTTTTGGCCAACGTTGGTTGGGACTATTTCGTCCAAAGTCCTTTTGACCGACATTAATCGAGACTATTTCTTTGTCGACGTTAGCTAGGGTTTTTTTGTCGATGTCTATCGATATTATTTTTTGATCGATGTCAAGTAGGTTTTTCGCTCGACATCAACTAGGGTTTTCTTGGTTGACATTAGACAACACTATTTTTTGGCTGACATTGGCTGAAATACATCATTGAACAACATTGACCGAAAAACATCATCGACCGACATCAACCAAAAAAAACCTAGCTAACGTCGGCCAAAATATTCGCCTAATTGATGCTGATCGAAAAAATCCTAGTTGATGTCAACAAAAAATATCCATAGCTAATGTCAACCAAAAGAAATAATCATGGTTAATGTTGGCCAAGAAATCCTAGGTGATGCTAACAAAAATATAGTTTCAATTAGCGTCAGCAAAAAAATCTAGCCAATATCGTAAAAAAAATAGTCCTGACGAATGTTGGCAAAAAAATATCAACCACCAGCATCAGCCAAAAAAGCCTTATCGATGTTCGCCAAAAAATCCTAACCAATGTTGGACAAAAACTAGTCACAGTCGATGTTGATCGAAAAACCCTAGTCGATGTCGGCTAAAATATATCATCAACCAACATTGACTAAAAACCCTAGCCGACCTCAACCAAAAAGTAACCCTACCTAAGATAGACAAAAATATGTCCTTAACCAATGTCGACTGAAAATGCACTAACCGATGTCAGCCAAAAATTAGTCTTGGTTGATGTCAGTTTAAAAATATCTGAATTGATGTCTGTCGAAATTGTCTTGGTTGAGCTAGGTCGAAAGTACATTAACCAAGATCTATCAAAAATAGTATTGACGAAGGTCAGTTGAAAAATGGACAGGTACTAGATTTTCACTTTTTAGCATTTAATTACTAAAATTTGTAAAAAACATTCTTATAACATTTAAGTGGATATAAATTGGATATGACTAAATCTATATCCACTTAAATGAATTGGATCTTAAATCTAATTTTTTTATTATAAAAAATATGGATATAGATTTAAAATCCAATCAATTTAAATAGATATAAATTGGATATAAATTGAATTCTTAAAAATTTATGCTCATCCCTAATCACAGTAATTGGTTGGTGCTATGGTGAGAACTTCTCTATCTTCAAGGTTTGTTTCTAGTAAAATCTTTATTTATTCTTATTTTTTAATTCCTTAAAGCTTTGCAATAAAAAATTTAGCGGACTGTACTATGTTGAGTTTAGCTTACTACATTTAGTGTTTTTGGAGTTAGATTTAGTAGTTTTATAGAATTACTTCATTCATATTTCTTTATATTTTGATATGGACACCTAGATTTTTTTAATTCATCATGTGATTATTTTTTAGGTTCAGAAGACAGAAGTCATGGCACCACAATTTGATGCATGTGCTAGTTGGTGGACTCAAGGACCTGATGCTATAATGCAGGTCATCCTCATTTTAAGCTATTAACTCTGTTATTCGATTTAATAATAATCAAATGGGTTGTCTGATTGATTAGAGGCAATGACAGAGCTATTAAGGGGTAGGGGACACCCCTCGCAACAATTTTTATGCTGTTGTACGTGTGATCAGATTGGTAGGTGGGTGTTCTGTTCGTAAGAAATAGAGGTCCAACAATGGAGTTGGATGGTTACTGTTTGATCTGAACTCTCTTTCTGGAAATACTTATGATGGTGAAGTATTCCTGAGATGGTGATCACGATGCACACGAGGGGACCAAATCAGGCGTGGGGTGTGTGCACTGTGTCTAAGGAAAAGTGAAAGTCCAGAAAACGTACCTTTCTCCTGGAATTCCTTACCTATAAATACAGACCTGGATGGTCATGGACAGAATCCCTTAGCATCGTCATTGACATAATGTCCCTTAATTGAGTAATCATTATTCTTTATTTCTCTTGATTCCGTTGCATATTCTATGATTTTCTTCAAAATATTCCTAAAAAGCCAAACCCAGTCGGTCCTTATTGGGCCTCTTGGATTTGGCCCATATTGGCTGACCTCAACAGTGGGTTATACGGGTATTTGGAAGTTAATGTAGAGGATTATCCTGTTTTGATTTACTTGCCCGTGTCACCATACATCTCACTAGTTATGGTTTATTTTTCTTCTTTTTGTAGTCTAAATAGCGCATAACTAGTGCTGTTGTTTTTTTTTTTTTTTTATTATTATTGGCCTGTGCTTTGTTCCTCTTGTATATGAGTTCTTGGTATTCCTTGTACCGAATTTAGTAATATATTTTGTTGTTTGGCTGATAAAAAAAATACTATGTATAAAAATTAAAAGAGATGATTAAGTGTAGGAATTAAAAAATAGGGTTTGTACAATTATAAGACTTAAATAAAGTAATTATACTTTATATTAATATATATTTAAATATAATATAATAATAACAATTGTTTTCATCGAATTTATTTTTTAAATAACAAAGCTTTCTTGAGAAACCGAAACTCTACTTACCCGAGAAGCTAATATATGCTAAAGGGGAGACAATAGCTACATTGCCGATTGTTTACTTGACTTGCCAAGTGAAAGAAATGTTGAGTTATTGGGTTACCAGCCAGTTATTGGTTGTAAAGATTTATTATTATTTTTATTATTGTATTGGGTTACCTTCCTCACTGTATTTAAAGGAGAAATTTGTTATTCTTTTTAATAAAATGCCAGGTTCTATTAGTATTAATTTGCTAATTATTTTTATCCTACTAGTATCGTGTTCACGCAAAGCATATATAGTTCCTAGATAGTGTTTTGATGATATAATAATAGTGATGTATTATTAAAAATTAATTTATAGATTGGGTTAATTGTGAAATAAAATAAATATTTAACAAAATTTACTTAATTTTTATATCAATTGTGACTGCAACCGATGTTGAAAGTACACTAGAGGCATATTCCAAAATCTATGGGATATAACACATTCAACATTGCTTATGCTAAAAATTGATGTTGTATACTACTTTTAATATTGATTTTTCAAAATCGATGTAAAATACATTTTAGAATACACAATTTTAGTCACATTTCTACATTTGTTTCAACCAAAACCAATGTAGATAATGATATTTAACATCAATTTTAAAATTATTATTAAAAAATGTCTACTTTCAATGATAATCATTTTAACATTGGTTTTAAATTGATGTTAAAACTTCTCCAAAGCCAATGTTAAAACTTTTTATGCAATAGTATTAATGTGAATATTTTAGTTTTTGTAGTATTACTCAGTTTGGTTTTACTCGTATAAATTGTCCCTTTTAATATAGTCGTGATATCTTTGTCTCATTTAGGTTTTAGTGTTATAAAAACGGTGAGTTATTGATTCCATATACCTTAATAAGTAGAAATCATGGAGACCAATCATATATCAGAGAAATATATAGGCTAGCTAGCTAATATGTTAAAAAAAATATAAAAAATCAAAATTAGCCTAGATGAATAAAAGCTATAAAACTTTAAGAAAAAGAAAAATCTTTCAAGCATAACAAATTCATTCATTATTGAAATTATTAATACTTTTTAAAAATGTTTTTTTATTGGAATCTGTATTGGGATCACACCCAGTGATATGACGTAATTGTAAGACAATTACCATACGAATATCACACTATATTTGGGGAGATGGAAGGTGGCGGTTAGTCAAATATAGTTGGTGGGTGTATAGTTAATATTATTAGATAGAGATGTAAACAACAAATGAGACACAAGTACATAAATTAAATAGAATTCACCCATAACATATGAGCGCTTATTCTTTGCATTCGTCAAATATATTCATACACATAACATGGACGTACCTTAATCACTGGGTGCTAGCTACGATAGCAGTGTAAGCTACTGCTTAAATTGAGTATTATTTATAAAATAAGAAAATTTTTACTAGTAAAAAAGAGACAACTGTTTGGTGTACTTTATTTTTGCTTATACTAGATATTTGTATCGGTTAAATTAGTAGTGTACTCATCAATTCCCTGATGTTCATGGGCTTTCTGATTGGTGTACTTGGCTATCACCATTCAGGGATTAATACAAGGAGTCCAAGCACCAGCAGTAGTAGTCAGACCTTGAGATTTCTAGCATTTGTTCAGGACTCATTCTTTCGATCTCACTTTGCCTCCATGAAGCAAAATTATTCCTGTTCTGAGGGTCAGACGCCAAAGGGTAATCCTGTACTCTATGTGCTTGGGATCTCATTCTCTTGTAGAGCCTCATCGTTGCAATACAATCCTCATAAGGATCCTGAATCCCAGTTTGAATGTCATACCTGTTTATATATAAATGTGCCCCAAAACAGAAGCCTCGTTAATTAATTAATATTAAAACATATATCATGAATTCAACATGCATGCATCTTCTATTTTACAGTAAAGAAAAATGTGAAGGATACTTACCCAAGATATTCCCGTGTTAAGTACTTAAGTGAGTTGCTCAGCTTGCTTGTTTTCACCAGTGGAGGGTATTTTGCAGTGTCCCTGATTATTAAATATGAATTCAAAATCAATATTTGAATGTGTTGAAATTAACCTATGATTTGATGTATGGCATCCATCTTTATTGTTGATTCTAGAGATCGAGGAGCTAAAATAATAAACAAATAAATAACCGTAGTTAAGGTCTAATAAAAAGTGTTCTTTTTTTAGTTGCCTTATATAAAGTTACAATAATTTATGAAGAGATTAATTATTAGATTTGAGATATGTATGAGAGTGTACACCTATGCTGCATGTGTTCTGCCTAAATGTTAAATTGAATTATTTACCTTATTTTTTCAGCTCGATATTCTATTTGCAAACTTTCAAGGTCATGATCCAAACCATGACCCACAAGAATCCTGGCTTTTCCACCTTTTGCTCGAATTGTCCACATAGGTTCACCATTGCAAAGGAAGTCATGAATCCTCCTCTGAACATGTCTCATTGGCATTGCATCCCTCAGATATTCTGGTCTGATGCCTGTTGTCTCATACCTGTTAATGAATCAGCAGCTGCATTAGCTATATATTATGGTTAAACTGCTTATCAATTAAAAAAACTCTTTAAGGCCCAATATAAAGGAAGTTTAATTGTCCAATTAACCTGTAGTTTGCAACAGGAATTGGTGGCTTCACATAAGAATGGAATATTATGTTCTCATGTTCATCGATTAAGCACACTCTTGCACAGAGATCAAGTGAGCCATCACTGCCACCTCCAACCATTTTACATGCTAGAGCAACTACTTGTGGTCCTCTTGCTCCACCACCAATAGCCAAATTATCACGAAGTCCCAAGTTTGAAAAGCGACCAATTATTCCCTGTAATGATGTACACAAAAAGTTAAAAATTCGCAATGAATAATTCTAATCTCTTCTCAAATTTTTAATAAAAAAAATATTTCTTTATGTTTTTAAATTATTAGAATAAATTTTTACTACGATAATCATTTGTAAATTCTTTAGTTTCAAAGCCAGAAGTTATACAGCATTTGTTCCTGAGAGTTGGCATTTTTCTTGGTGGATCCTGCGAGAGTTAGGGCTTTCAAAGACTTTCAAACAAAACTTGCACCCTCTATAGGAAAATATATCTCTGCATTCCTGTTTTGGCAATGGACCTGGAAAAGCAGATTAAGTTTCATCACAAATTCACAATCAGTTGATAAATATTCTTCATGGAAGATATATGCAAAGTGCATGCACTTAATTTTGCTTCACAATTAATCATCGTATGAATGATTATTACCTATAAGATGTTCCCTGAGAGACTCAAAAGACCTGCAGTGTTTCCTGCAAATGCCACAGGTTGGTTCATGAACCGAATGGTACGAGATCCTCATGTGCTCCACAAGATGCTCCAGTTTGTTGAACTGTCGGAAGCATGCTGCACACTTATTCCTATTGCAAAAAAAAAAAAAAAAAAACCATGTATATCCATGCACTGTTGATTATAATTAATTTTTAATTTATGCAATTCAATGTTTAGAAGCACATGCACTCGTTCATATGTGATGTATGCATGTGTGTGCTTGTGCACGGATGTAAGAAACTAAGAAAACCTGTGAGTTTCTGCACTCTCTATTCTGCAATCCATAGTTCTTTATACTAATCTATATAATTATTAAGTAAGAAATAGAATAGAAAAGACTTGGACTTGAGGTCAAAGGTAGGAGTTTGGTGATATTTATAGGAAAAGGGTAGAGGTAAGTGTTGCTCCAACTTGCATAAACGGACGATTCCTAAAAGCATTATTCAGTATATTAATTTCCTATTCCTCCTCTACTTTTTCTTTTTCTTTGGCCATGCTTCCTCTCCTCTATCTTGTCGTGCAGTTTGTAGGTAGCGTATAGCATTATTGCATTCGTAATGATCTATGTATGTTCCAGATTCTTGGGCCCATTATTTCTCTTTTCTTTCATTGACTTCGGTTGTCACGTTGTTTTAATATGAATTTCATAATATTGTTGCAAACAAACCAACCATAAACTCTCATCCATTAATGTCCCCCCTCCCCTATTAAAAAAAGAAAGAAGAAAAGGTTAAATTGGTTTAGTAGTTCTAAATCAAGATATTTAATAACTTTTTTTTCCTGAATAAATGATTTTGATTCTTCCCACCATCCACTTTGGATGTGGTGTATTGGTGATAATGTAATGTTTATGTAATCTATTGACATGATGCTTTTGTAATAAGGAATTAAATAAAATGAATCATGTTAAGAGTTGAATTTATCACCTTTTATTTAAAGACAAAACAATAAATTACTGAAACTTTTGTTTTGTTTAATTAATTTTATAAATACTACTTTACATCTATCACTAGTCATTAGTTATTAAATTTTTTTTCAAATTATAAAATTTATAAATTAAAATAAAATATTAATATTTAAATATAGTTTAATATAAAAAATTATTTTAATATAAATTATTATATATAAAAATTTATTCTTATTTTATTATAATTTTAAAAATAATTACATAAACTAATATATAGATTATTAGTATATTTAAAATAATATTTAAATAATCTAAAATATTAAAAAATATTTTTTTTATTATTTATATATAAAAAAATTTGCATAAAAAATTTATATAAATAATTTACCTATTAATTTATGTAATTTCCTTGATTTATATAATTGGTATTAAAAATAACTTCTTATAGTGAAAAGGAAAATATTAATAGGTAAGTTTTCTAAAAAATATTTTTTAATTTACATAATTAGAATAAAAACAATTTACATGATAAAATAAATTTAGGTAATTTAAATAATTTACATATTAATTAATAAAATTATATTGATTTATATAATTTGAGTAAAAATAATATGCATATTAAATTAATTTAAAAAATAATTTATGTAAATAATTTATAAATTAATTTATGAAATATAATTATAAATTGGTAAAATAAAAATAAAAATATATAAAATGATATAAAATAAAATTTAAAATATTTTTATATTAGATTTTTTATTTATAATTTTTTATAATTCTAAAAAATTAATAATTCTTCAATGATATATAAGATCTAATATTTATAGAGTTAACTAAACAAAACAAGTGTCTACAAAGTAAGTATCTTGTTTATTATCTTATCTTTTAATAAAATGGTACATTTACCAAAATATTATTTTATTTTATTTCTTGTCACACAAGTGTAAATTATATATTTAAAAAAATAGGATGACTGAAAAATCTTTATTTAGAAATAAGAGAAACAAAATCACGAATTTCAATTTACAAGAAAACCAAAACTTCAAATTTAGAAAGGAAAAAAAAACCCTCTTGTCCATTAAAATGCATTCACGATCAACAATTACAACATATCTATTTCAACAAAAATATTATCAACCTTTAGAAAAACTATAATATTATCAAGTTCAGCACTTGGGTGAACACTACACTTTCCGTAAAGTTAAAACAGACAAAAAAAAAAAAAATCTTCAACAGAACGTTGCTTTACATTTCATGATTAGATGAGTTGTCGAGCACACGTTCTCCATCACTCCTCACATGAGATAAATGAAAAATATTCAACATCTACTTACTTTTTTTACAACATATTTCTTAGTCACATTAATTATTTTTTCTCTATATTCTTTCTTCCTATATCTCTTCTTTCTATCTCAAAATAAAGAAGAGATGTTTTTTTAAAAAAAAAAAACAAAGAAGATATATTTATATGACACCAGAAATGCAAAAATAATTACAATGTCTAACTACTTGATCGCATTTATTACATCAAAATCAATAAATATCAAATAACCAAATTGCTCCCAATGTTAACATGTAACTCAGTACCCATCAAAAAGTTGTCTCCCACCTATAATGTGTATGTGTTTCTTTTAACCACCACCAATCTATACGTGCATAAGTCATCTGATCCCCACTAACACCAAAAAATTCCCCAAATCCTCCAATAATAACTAATCATACATAGACAACCTACTATTATAATACGTCAATCTCTTACATTTCTTTTCCACCATTATTCTCTTTCAATTTTTTGTTTCTTTTATATTATATCACTCATAACCCAAATGCCAAAACATATTGAGTTGTAATTCAACCACTCAACCTGTCCAACCTAATCATAACTCGCTTGTTGTTGAATTGGATTGACTCGATTGGTTGAGATTTTTTTTGTTAATTTTTTATGCTTTATTTGATTAAATATTGTTTTGTTAGACGACATAATTTTTGCGAACTATTGAGGATTTCAGGTTATTTTATTGATGTGCGCTACATTTATATAATTCATGATGATATATTTTAGAAAACATTTATGCTAAGACAATTTAGTTGGATAACATTTTTGTAAGTGTAACATTATATGTTTATATTAATATACATTTATTTTGGTAGTTTAACATATGAAAGATTTATTTTTAATAACTGTATTTTGACAACCAAACCCACAACCAGCCAGGGTTGAGATTTTCAATTCAATCTCAAAATAAATTTAACCTAACTCAACTCATTTTTTTATTGGTTGAGTGAATTAAATTAGGTTAGGTTAATCCATTTTGATAGTTTTACTTGTCACATCTTTTATTTTTTTCTCATTCGTTCGCATCTCTCCCTTCGACAATGCATACCATAAGAATATATAATAGTGTCAAAATATTGTTTTTTAAAAAAATTAATGCAACAAGTTATATATTTTTTCACATTTATTTTACTATACATCCTAATACCACATTTTATTTCTTTCTTCTTTTCTTAAATCACTTATTACATTTATCATTTTTGTGCTCTTTTTCATTTGTTTTTCTCCCTTTGAAAGACCTCTTAGGTGTGAAAGAACATTTTCTTAATACGAATATTTTTACATCTCATTTTATTTCTACACTTACACCTGTCTTTGTTTCGTTTGAATAATAGTCATGTTTTTGCCCCTAACAATTATCTTCTTTAGTTGATTCTTTTGCTTTTACCACAATCTCAATACTATTGTTATACACATTTTTTAATTGATTCTTTGTAAAATTTCTGTTGACATGAATTTCCCTCTATCAACCAACAAATATATTTCTGATTATAACATTAAAAATGAAATAAACTGATTAATAAAATAAAAATATTAAATATTAAAGTTTTCTCTATTATTATAATTTTCGTCTAATAAAAATTAAGTTATTAATACACCATTGTGAATTTATACTAATTAGATGATATATTATAGAAATATTTGATGTATTAATGATATATATAAATTGTCAATACTCTAACAAAAATATTTAGTTAGATAATATATCAAATTATTAGTATACACGTACAATATCCTTATAAACAGTTTAATTTTTATTCATTAAAAGTTATACCAATAAAAATTAAACCAACGCCAAATTGTTATAAATGTCATTTGTTTATAGTATATATCGGTTTAGTATGGAAGTACTATCCTTTAACTTTTTGGGATAGCAGCCTCAGTTGGGTCATATTGAACTTCTATTGTAACCCCCTTTTTAGTGTAAATGTAGATTTTCTTTTAACAATAATACATAAATTCAGTATTAGCTTTCTTAAATAAAATTAAGGGTACAACTCAATTAAATAAAATTAAGGGTACAACTCAATTAGTTAAGATGTATGATTTGTTTGATACTTTCATTATTCTTACAATAAAAAAAAACTTCAATAAAAACATTTTTCTTTTAAAAACACATATATAAATTCACTGCCTAGAATTAATTATACTCAACCAAACTAATTGTAAGAGCAGAAAATTTACCCAAAACAAATGAATGGTTGCCGCAGGAAATCAAAATCGGCCAACTAAGTATCCTAAAAGACTAATAATCATGTTGAAGGCAAATATATCGTAACAGCTTCCTCTGAGTTCTGGTTCACACTTCATAGAAAGCACGTGGACAAGATACGCCTACATAAATCTTCAAGCCATCAAATAATGACAAGACTATTAATCTTTTGACATAAAATTATATATAGATCAGCAAAGAATGATATATATGGACTTGTCATTGCGGCTTTAATTTATATTTTTTTTTTTAAATCAAACACAAACTATAGGCCAATTGATAATTAATTAAGATGAAGAGGAATCGGACAAGAAGAATCGTAGTTGGTGCAAGGAAAAGTGAACACGCGCGGTGCCCTAAAAGCCGGGTGCAAGTTAAAACATGGGCTATAGATGAAGAAGAAGATGAAGGTTTAACGAAGGTGAAATGTCTAGGGGTTTTGTCAGGCTTATAATCAACGTCACTTTCGGCTGAATTGAAGATAAGGTCAATAGTATGGCAGCGGAGCTTTATCGTATTCGTAAGGCATAAAACATTTGTCATAAAGCTTCTTTAATGGAATATAGTCCTTGCTCATAATTTACATGCAAAGGACAGGTTGACTTGGATAACCAGGGAATGTCAGCAGGACCTTTTGACTATGAAGGGACCATCAAAGTGGATTCGTCGATTGTGCTGTGGGAGCCCCAAAATGAAAGTTGCATCGGACAGAATATCTTTATACGTATACTACATGTTCATCAGATTTATGACCACACTATAGTTCTTTGTGACTATATATATTCCAGTACCTTCTTTAAAATCTCACTTTTATTTCACACGGGGTTTGATCTTTCGTTGATTTGTCATAGATTTTGAGAGAGACTGAAAAACTAATTTTATCATTGATTGAAATTAAAAAGGCAAGTTATAATGATCAGTGTCAACTCTATTATAGAGTGACTAACAAAAAACTAACTCCAACAGTTACTAACTAACTAGAGTTAGTAAATGTAACTAACTTATAGCTCGTTGACAACTTGAAGTTGACAGCTAATACTAGTAAAAACCAATACATTTTACTTAGTGGACTCTAATATCCCCCCTCCCCCCAAAGCTCATGGTGAGTGAGACCGAGAAGAATTAGAAGCATCACACACAATGTAAGCTTGGCCCTGAAAGCTTCAAAGTTGCCTGGAGACAAAGCTTTGATGAGAATGAAAGCATACTGGCTTATAATACATGATACTGAATATTCTTAATTTAGATTTAAAGTTTTTTTTTATAGTTTTATCATACATAGGGATAATTATGATTTAAACTGTACCAGATAAGACATAATAAAAATACGTTATAATAGAATATCAAGTTTACTTTACAATGTAGAAAAGTATATAATGAGCCTAACTTAATCTATGCAATGTTATGATTGAGAAAAAAAAAAGGAAAAGAAAAGAAAATCTCTATAAGTGCAATAGATATATGTAACATAGATTACAAGATCGGATTGCATCAGCAGGAACTCAATCACCGTCCCATTCTTTCGTTTTTTAATGCAAATTAAAGATTGGGAAATATACAACCAATCACATTTAGATTTGATCGAATTCCAAGAAGAAGGGGAAAACCGACGGGCTCTGCTGTTATTTAGATTGGGAAAAAAAAAAAATAGAAGGAAAAGTGTAACATGAACATGGAGGTAAATACCACATTACAAAATGAGAGTGAGGAATTAGTAAAGAAAAGGAAAAAAAGAGAGAGAGTGACATGAACATGGATTAGCGCCGTCTGGTCTCTGGAGATTAGAAGGAAAAGTGTACCTATATATATATATATAAGAACACTCACCAATCTTAAGAGGTGAGTAAAAACTCGCATTTTATAACTCTTCCATGGTATATATTTGGGAATTTTGGGTCAGATATTTATGTTAGGAATTGATATAAATATTTCGATACTTCTAGCCCTGTTTACAAAATCCTAACGTGGGTAAATTATCAATTTTTTTCCAGAATACAAATTTGATCTCGTATTGAAGATTAATTGTGTTATTCTTGTGAATTCTTTCAATTTTGATGTTGTTGTGCATAGTTAATCGCTAAAGTGTATTTTTGAATGATTATCTAATTATGTATTGTTGAAAGTGAACAACAATTAATGGTATATACTAGAATTTGAGATTTTGGTGAATAATACTATGAATTGTAATGGACTGAACTTCTTTCTGTTTGAGTATTGTCTCCTCCGGTAAGGGGTAGTGTACATGCATTTGGATGACTAAAATAATACCCACTATCAAGAAAAGGGTATCGAATTGAGAACTACCACCGTCTCGAATGGGGTAGCGTATCCTCATTCAATAAGGCGAGAAAGATTGAGGACTGTTGCCTTAAATAGGGGTACGGTATCCCCACCTTGTGGAATAGGAAGAGCAATTAGAAGCCATTGTATGTGGGAAGTAAATGGTAAATTATTATTATTATGGATTTTTGGGTGAATGATTTGAGTTTTTTTTTATAAAGATTATTATTGATATTTACAAAAAATACTACTAATATTATGTATTTTAGTGTCCCTTACTTTTGGAAGAATGTGGATATCATGGAAGATTTTCCAATTGTCGCACTGGCTGAAAATCACTCTGTTGCAAAATAATTTATTACTGCGTGTTTTGCTCATTGAGATTATATATCTCAGTAGCTTAGTGTGTTTTCAGAGACTGTACCTGAAGAGATCGCGAATCCCAAGCCTTGAGGAGGATGGCCTTTATTGCTTCAATCTAATTGTTCTTTTTATAGTTTAGTTGAGACAGATTAATAATGGAGTACTATTTTGATTTATTTCTTTAGATGGGTTTGGATGTTAGACGTCCAATTTTGTTACTTTTTTAAGTTTCCGCATGCTATTTGTTTTGGTTTTCTTTTAAAGACGTTTCTATATACATGGAAGAGTTTCATTACAAAAGGGATTATTAAATATTTATAAATATTTTATTTTATGAAAGTATTTATCTTTTAATATATAGAAGTCCTTATGTAACTTGGTGTTATAGTTCACACAAAAATGTTAATTATGGACAATTCACTGAATGATCTATCACCCCTTAGATTTTGACGTTTACTAAAAGTACAAATTATTAATAATCTAATGAGTTGATATTAAGGGGAAATGACTAACTTCGTAAAAAGACCTAATCGTTATCTACAAGTCACGTCTATACTTAAAGTGGAAAACGTTTTTCTAGTATACATCCAGCGTTTGAATGCTCTATAAATCAACCGTGTCCACTCTTTATGAAAACCAATGTTTATACATTGAGTGTCTTTTATTATTCGCGTCCAGTTGGTATAAGTCACTTACATACTCATTTTATACTCTTATATTTGATGTCCAACCATGTATGAAAAGGCAATGTTAGCCGCAAAGGAAAGTGCATGATCTCATTTTTTGAATTCAGTTTTGCCTCTCTTTATTTGAATTTAAGGAAAGGATAAAATAAAAGATAATAAAAAGTTTTTCTAAAGAATATTCCTTAGACATAGTTTTCAATGTAGATAAGGAGCACATGTTGTTTGTACCTTTATTCCTTTCCTCTCCAATTAGAGTGAGCCATGTTGGTTAGAAGAACAGAGAAGGGTTCTCTAGTTCTTGGTCATTAGAAGTCTGAAGGGGGTTTAGATTTCGTTTCTTTATCTAGGGTTGATAAAGGTGATCACTTGTAAGCTTGTAAAGAACATATTTTGATTTAGTGAAACTCTAGCCAATGTTTGGTTAGAAGAAATTGGATGTAGCATCTATTTTGAGGAGTGAACCAGTATAGATTTGGTGTTCTCTTGATTCTCATCTTGCTGTCTTAATCTTGCTTATCTTGAGGTTAATTTCTTTCAAGATCAACTGATACATTTTCTGCAATTGGTTAAAGTGAAGGGTGAATCTTGATTGTTTGAAAGTTTCAGTTTTAACAATGTTAAACTTGTGATACGATCTTAATTCCGTTGCTGATTTTCAAAGAAAATTTTGAAAGTTTCTGTTTTAACCAATTCACCCCTTTTTGGTTAATTGTATGTGTTCATATTATTTTCAAATACATGGTTATAGGATGCAAAGATTTGGTGTTATGATAAAATTATCATGAGGAACACATGTGTTGGTAGTGTGATACAAGAAGGATATGATAGAAGCTAATGGATCTAAGTGGCAAGTTTATAAGTGTTTAGGATAAATTTAGTCATGATTAGTTAACTTAAGGAAAGAAACAAATCCTAACTGTGTGGGATATTGGTTAAAGGCATAATACTTTAGATGAATGAACATAAGTAACTATCATATTAATTCAAAAACACATGAAGTACAAGTGGTATAAACCAAAAGAGAAAAAACTTTAAAGGCCAGATGTGTACGTGAGTTTTTTTTAAAGCAAAACCAATAGAAAATGGAAGTGTAACCGTGTGTGTGTGTGTGTACATGTATGCCTAAGAAGTGGTGTACAAGAGACAAAAGAAGAAGCCATGCATTAAACAAAAAGAATCAAGCTTCTTAAGGAAGCTTTCCATGTGAATATCAAGACATAATGAAGGGAATATTTGCTTTATAAAGGGATAAACTTGCATTTAATGCATGAAGACAAAATATTTAGTCATTATCTTTATGACATGATTACTTAGTTATATTAGAACTAAACTAAGAACTAACTAGACTCCCATCCTAACTAATTTCTTTCCTATAAATACTTCCCTTGTTTAAAAATTTTGCACCTTTGCATAGCCTTTCTAAAATTCACGACCACTTTCACCTTTTTTCTCTTCACTTTGCTTTCATTCTTCTCATTTTTTTCTTAACATCAAAACTGTGGCTGTTCACTTCTATTGCATTCTTCACCTCTATTGCCTTCTCTTCTTTCTAAAACATCAAATACAAGATAAAACTTTCATTCTTTCAAGACCTTGAGGTGCAACCAAGTACTTGGAGGAGTTGGAAGAAAATTTGTTTAAGGTAGGCTAGGCTTCAATCTTGGTGGTTTAAGAGTTTAGTTGGACTAACTTTTTTGCTTAATGGTGCAGATTTCTGGTTGAGCATACTAGGCTGGATTTTCAGATCCTTAGAGGTTATTTTATGATGTGTTTATGTTGATTAAGAGTAGGATATGTTAATGAGTGAAGTACTAAAATATTGGTGATGGTCGGAATTGATTTTGATGACCATTAGGGCTGTTTGATATATATATATATATATATATATATATATATATATATATATATATATATATATATATTGTGACTGTTTTGAATTGATATTGAGAAGTAGATGTTCAATGATATGTTGAAAATGGTTTTTAAATACTAAGAGTAATTCAGTTTTGAGGATCATTAAGTCTTAGGATGGACATTTGAAAGGAGAATAAGGTCTAGATTATGTTCTTGTTCTATTGTGTAAGTGAAAAGGAATTAGAATTTATATTGGAAAGTATATTAGAACTTACTAACTAGAGTACAATCATGTTGTTCTTTAACTTGATGATAGTATTTGCAATGCAGAAGTTTGCATGAATTTGTATGGAATATGGATGGTGGCCGAGCCACATATTTGATATTGTTATGATTTTAGTGATAAAATTTCTATGAAGATGTATGTATTTAATCATGGTTTGCATTACAAAGGAAAAGAATGAATTTTATTTGATGATATATTTAGATTGTTTCTAAGTCCAAGCAGAGATTTTAGAAACAAAATGGGTACTACATCCAAGAAGAGATGTAGAGAACATGTGCACATTGGAATTGATCATGCATTGTTTAACGTAAGACGGTCGCAATGTACTACACCCAGTTAGGGATGTAGAGACCATGTGCACTTTGGAATTTCCTTATGCATATATTGTTTGAATGGTTACTTGAATATTTATATTGATTATATTGATAAATTATGGAATATACTTTTGAAGTACTAACATACTAATCTATTTAATGGTTTAGTTTGCCTACTGAGAATTTTATTTCTCACTAGATTTATTTTTTTTATAGATGGCATCCGTTATAATATTCCTTGATGCTTTGGAATGGTGGTGGGATCGTGATGAGACTATAAACTGTTATGTTTTTACTATGCATCTTGTTATTCGTGTTTATATGTATTTTGGTGCACACTTTTTAGTTTTTGTACTTAATAATATGTTTAACCTTAATGATCATTTCCTCCAATTTCCTCACATGTATCCTGATCCACCTATGGAGCCAATTAACATACCATCTAGCAGTAGTGAGTCTGATCCTGAAGAACCGATAATTTCACAGAGAAGTTTTGCTGACAATTTTTACAACTGTGCAAGTGGTTCTCATGGTCCCTAGAATCCTATTGGAGGATGGCTCTACTAGTAATTTGAGTATTTCCACTGTTGGATAATACTTCTGTATATATAGGGTTTGCTAAAACTTACGGTATGTATTAACTTTACATTTCACACTTTAATTAGGGTGTATGGTTCGTAATATTTGAACTCATGGTCAGCATGAAAAATATGGTGTGTAATGTAATGATGATGTATATTATGTAATATAAAAGTGTGCGCATTATCTTTAAAACTATATTAATAAACTCTCATTTAAAATAAATAATAATAGAAATTTAATTTCTAAAACCATATCAAGACGTTATAATTGGGCTTTGTTTTCCCTCATTTGACATGTGCAAAACACATAGAGTGGGTCAGTGAGAAAAAAAGAAAAAGAAAATTGGAGTGCAAACCATCTAGCATGGGCATAGTGAATTAGGAGAATTGGACATAACTCTATTTGAGTGAACTAGTATAAACCAAGTATTTCTACGTCTCTCTAAACAATTTCACTAAGAGTTCTCTTAACTTTCTTTGTCTTTTTTTGGCGCTTATTTGAAAACCTTTTTGAACATTTTGCTTTATATATTTATTGGACATTCGAACTTGTTTTTCTCATAAGTGGATGAATTTAGTACATATATCTCTTTGAACTTGAAAATACTATACTTAATTGTAAAAGTTTTTTTTTATCTTTGATTAACATACTATTCAACCCCCTCTTCTAGTGTGATTGTTGTTATTTCAATTGACATCATAGCTTGGCCTTATGGGTTGAGTATTTAATAATACTAAGGAAAATATCCAGCAAATCAAAGAAAGAAATGGAAAAAGAATTCTCCACCAACAAACCACCCATTCACAGGTGTAAAATATGACTATTGGAAGAAGCAGATGATAACTCATTTTTGAATCTATTCATATTGACCTAGAATAGTAATGGATATGAGGGAAATACATATGTTCATTATGAGGACACTATTGTCTATTATTTCTATGGTAAAGCTAGACACATGACATCTAAGTGCAGGGATCTACCTAGAATAGGTGCGTCCAATGCAAATTAAGCTAACACAAAAGGACCCTAAAAGATTTGGATACCTAAGAAAAAGATAATTCCTGTTATAGGTGCCTTTGATAGCAGGAAGCAAATGCCTATCATGGTACCTGAAAAGTGGCTGCTTGATTAAGCATTTTTAGTTTAGTATTTTTCTATTAGTTTATTTTACCTCTCTTGTTCTCTTATTTTTCTCACTTTAACTCAGTTTTGGTCTTAGGCAAATAATTGGGTTTAATTGATAATTGTTGCTTATTTTCTCACCTCATTTTCTATTCTTCTTATTTTTCTACCGAACCAAAAATGAAGTATATGAGTAGTCCCTGGAAAGGTAAGGAAAAGAGATAAAACTTTGTCAGAAATAAGCTTGAGCCAATTCTTTCATTTTGAGAGTCATTTTAGGCTTGAAAGTCAGAACCTTTGCACTTGAGCTTTGGGCTACGAGCTTGGGATTTGATTTGTGTAATTAGCTTAATTAGATAGATTAGATGAGCCTAATCAAGGCCTGTGATGACCCGCCTCGTCGCTACTGTATCACCAACTCTTAGTCGTTCCCTAAACATGTTTTAACTGAAGATCTCTTTAATTTGATTCTGAAAATGGTATTAAATTTTTCACGAGCACATAATAATCATAATCATAAACAATACACGTGCAAAATACCCCAATTTGCATATATATATATATAAAACTTGGTTTAGTTATAAGTACAATTATCTATGTCTAAAATGTACAAGTATTTTACAAAGGAAACAAGAAATTGAACGTCAGGGGTGTAACTAGCAAACCTAGGGGGATAATCAGCAAAACATAACCCCTGCCCGGGATCTGTCACATTGAAATCTCGGCAACTCGACGGCTCCAACCACAAGGCATTCATCTTCTCGGTCACCTACTGTTGTCTGTCTTCTCACACAAACCGGGTTAGCGATCATCACAGGTACCAAACCACACGGTATAACAAAGCAAGGGTGAGTTCATCATATAAAATAACAAGCAAAAGATAACATCAGTCAAGGACAACAACCCAAGCGTCACAATATCACCAAAAAGTTCAGATATATCAATGCGTAACCAACATGAACAAGCATCCAGGAACATTTCACAAGTCAACTTAAAATGCCTAGCATGATGCATGCTCCTAACTTCACTCTCAGCATGCAATGTGGTACCATCCCAAAAATAGGCCAAATCCATGGTCCAAATGATACCTGTAGTTGACGTCGTGGTCACTCTGTTGTGCACAGGACTCACCCCCCATGGTGATTAACCAAATGGGTGTCATAAGGATCTCCCTACAGACGTGGCCCCCCCAGTACTTCTCATACTATTACAGTCTATCATCCTATTTCCATCATGCAAAATGAAGTATGTCTCTCATGGGCACCATCAACGGATGGCCCTACACAGGAACAACCCCGTCCTGGCTAGGATCTCCATTCCTTCCCATGTTACATACATATCGCCCCAAACGAGGGCCGCCCCAACATAGGCTGCAAATGTCGTATGTCTCTCATGGGCACCATCAATGTATGGCCTGGCACAGGAACATCCCGTCTTGGTTAGGATCTCCATTGAAAGATAGGGCCATGAAGCCCGAAGGCATGTGAGAAGAAAACAAAAATTTTTCAAGCCGAAACACACATACCACACAAGAATCATTCTTTAAGACATAGATGTTACCTTCTTTATATTCGAAACTTGATGATCAAGGATAGGCTTGAAGATACAAGCCCTCTAATGTTGATCCACACCACTTCTTGTCAAGACTCAAGAACACTTCTTGAAGACCACCAACAAACACCAAAGGAGGCAGGCTAGGCACACCAATGGAGAGGAAGAAGGTTAGGTTTTAAAGTGGTTTTACTTATCTAAGAGACTCACCAATAGATGATATTGGTGGCTGAATTTTCAGTCAAAACTCACACAAAGGGGCACGTGAAAAAGGAGGAAGATAGATAGGTTTTTTTTCTCAAAAACTCTTAGAGAACTATGATCACAAGAACACAATTTATAGAAGAGTTTGAGTCAGATTTTTTTAACCAAAAAATCTGATTATGAAGCATCCCACACGTGAAGAAAAGATAGAGTTATTGTATTTCAAAAATTGCCAACAACCTCCTATCATATCCTCCTAAGACCAAGTCAATTACTTGGGAATTATTTTTCTAAATAATAATTAAATATCAGCCGTATGTAAACCCACCCTCAAACTTCTTCCTAAAATCTAGGACATGATCATGATAAGATGCTAGTTGAATTCAAATTCAAATCTAGCTCTTATCTTCTCCTTTTGATATGAAACTAACTACTATAGTTAATTCATATTTAAATTCAAAATTTAAATTATCAAATTTAAATATTAGATAATTAATTTAACTATTTAAATTAATTAATAATATCTTGGACTATCCAAGCCCATTAACTCCATTCATGTGCCCCTTTCTCTTTAAGATAGGTATCCAAACTCTTTCTTGGGCCAACAATCATTATTAGGCCTAAAACCTTTAATGCTATAATGTCATGACAATAAAGTGTTAGTGTGTGACCCATTAGGCCCAACATAGCTACTGACATAAATGAGTTTGGCCAAACAAGACCACTACCTATTTAATGACAACACAGAGCACTAGCAATGCTTTGTTGCCCCAAAACTAGTTAGGTAAATGACAAGATCATCCTATTAAATCTATTTGGTTTCCGTATATATTTCTTTTCGTCTCGGTTACCTTCCCATAAAACCTAGGGTAAGGAAACGTATCAGCCCTTGCAGTCTAGGGTAAGCTTTAATACGAAATAGGGAGTTTCCAATTTTACTGACTCTAAAGGCAAATCATCTCATGATTTCTTTTACTATGCATAGATTCCCGAGTCCCGTTAATGTCATCCTGATTTCTCTGGTTTATAGATAACCTAATCTCTTACAGAGATTTGATGAATTCCTTCAGCTAGTCACCCTAGACTCGTGTTCTTTCAGGACATGCCCAAAGGTATACCTATGTGTCTCCATGTTTTAGGCAGATGAGGTATACAATCAAAGCATGTCTTCTAGAACATAGTCTAGGTGAAAACTTCTGGTCTAAGGAAAGACATACCCAAATAATAAGAGACTACTCTAATGATACTATCTGTGAGATTTCCTCATAGAGTCTCTTTGTGGGTCCGTTCAGTGCGAGCTATACCCTTATAGGTCCACCCACGACTTTAGCTAAGACATCTCCATGTCTGTAGCTCATGAGGTCTTTACCTTGTATCTGTATACAAGTAGATAAGCCGTGCTAGTCTTACCTGAGATCGCTGATCCCCATTCTCAGTGTCTCTAGACTAGGAACTTAAAATTTAGGAGTAGACATCTGGTATCCTTGAATCCTCATGATCGTGATCCCATCACTGATATTCAAGAGATACTTATTCTATTCCAAGGGTTTTATCCACTTACTCATATATTAATAATGATATCGAGACAAAATATGAAACAAGATAAAGAGCGCTTATAATTTATTCATGACAATATGAAAAATACATGTACGTCCTAATCTAATGAAAAGATTGTCTCTAGGACATCCATATACTAACATCCATACCCTCCCATGTTACATACATACCGCCCAAAACGAGGGCCACCCCAACACGGGCTGCAAATGTTGTATGTCTCTCATGGACACCATCAATGTATGGCCCAACACAGGAACATCCCATCCTGGCTAGGATCTCCATACCCTCCCATGTTACATACATACCACCCCAAACGAGGGCCGCCTCGATAAGGGCTCATCGATGCATTGACCGTGGTCCTTGCAAGGTTCACCACCCGGTCCCGGTATCTCCCGTGTCTATACATGGCCTCTTACTATGGCTCTATCAAGGTACAAAACACCTTAACCCATCACATAGGCTGACCTCAACCTAATCACATACGTCATTCACAAACACTATAACAAATGGACCAATGTGAAGTATTGGGTGTCCGGGTCGGCACTTAGCTATATTAACTCGAGGTAAGAACCTGAACAAAGTCGAATGAAGGCGGATAAGCTAGGTCAAGGTCGGACAAAGGCGGTCAAGGATTCAAGGGCTTGAACTTAACAATCTTACAACCAACCGAGTAAAGGACCCGGTGGCTCTTTTCCCGAGTAGGTACGAACTCGTCCGAGTTATGGAACCCGGTGGCTCACTCTTTTGCTCGAAGCAAACTTGAGCTCAACAGCTCTAAAGTATCATTCTGAGTAAGGAACCCGGTATGCCGACGTCCACCAACAAGGACTGTCACGTTTCGCATGCACACATGCATGCTACGTAACCCGCTTAACTCGGCCTACCCATCTCGGTAGCTGACATCACAAAGGTTTAATATGTATACACAACTTAACCAACTCATCTAGGTAGCCAACATCACAAACAAGGGTTTGGCAGATGTGCGACTCAGCCAACCCATCTCGGTAGCCGACATCACAAACAAGGGTTTGACACATGTGCAACTCGCCCAACCCATCTCGATAGTCGACATCACAAACAAGGGTTTGACACATGTGCAACTCGGCCAACCTATCTCGGTAGCCGACATCACAAACAAGGGTTTGACACATGTGCAACTCGGCCAGCCCATCTCGGTACCCTATACCTCCACTAACACTTCGACAAAGCATCTTGGGAGTTTTTCAGCATCAAAATGCCAACTTCACACACATGCGCATGGAGTTCTCATAACATCTACTCCCCCACAAGAACACCACCGACTCTTCATCCCAGAACATCAAACATCAACACAAAACCAACCAACGAACACAAGTGTAACCCATTCCATTCAATAAAACAAACATAGGTTTCTGAAAGACAACACACACACGGGACATGCAACCATCACCATGGTTGGACTCCCTGGTCCTCAACCATGTTATCTAAAACTATTATCAAACATAATAAAATCCCCTTACCTAACCAGGAGTTCATTCACGAGCTTCACGACGGTTTGTCCTAAGCTTCCATTCTGGCCACGAGGTTCGTCTCGTCGTTAGGACTCAGTGGTGGTTCTCATAGGTTGAGAGTAACACAGAGGGGGTCGAAAACAAGAGGTTTTCTGAGTGAGTTTTGTTTTGAGAGAGAACAGAGAAAACACAAAGGTAAAAGAAAAGGAGAGTACGCTTCCACTACACA